>JAXQQM020078589.1:0-164046 GCA_034641835.2 Pinus albicaulis
AATGTAGATTTGAGACTCAACAACCATCTTACAGGTATCTTTCTTGAACACTATTTTTACACTTGCATCATCCATCTTGCTTATAGAAATCAGATTTCTGGCCAATGCAGGAATGTGCAGAACACCAGGAAGTGTTCTAATCCTTCCACCTTGCAGCTTCAGCTTGAATTTTCCACATCCGACGATTCTGGCCTTCTTATCATTACCTAAGAAGACATCACCGCCATCATATTTCTCATACTCGCAGAACCACTCCCTATGGGGAGTGAAGTGAAAGGACGCACCCGAGTCAATTAACCATGACTCATGATCTACATGTGTATTTGAAGAAGAAGCCAAATACACATCCCCACCTTCATCTGAGGAGGTTTTTGCCCCTACAGAAGGAGCATCATCAAATCCCTTTCCTTTCTCAGGAGCTTTAGATCTGCAGTCCTTTTTGCAGTGCCCTTCCTTTCCGCATTTCCTACACACCTTTAAAAAATTTCTAGGAGATTTAGATCTCCCTCTAGATTTAGATCTCCCACTCGAAACCTTATTCTTGTTTCTGTTCTGGGACCTTCCTTGTATAGATAAGGCATCTCCATTCTGACCCTCCATATTTCTCCGTCTCATTTCCTCCGACAGCAAGGCTGAGACAGTGTCATCAAAATTCAAGGTAGTTGTATTGCTACCTATTGTAATAACCAGACTGTCCCATGAGTCTGGTAGAGAACACAATAAACTGATGCACTTATCTTCATCTGATATTTTAATATCAACAGATGACAGCTGACTTACCATAGTATTGAAGGCGTTCAGATGCTCTTTCACCAAGTCTCCATCCTTCATCCTCAGGTTATACAACTTTTTCCGTAGGAACAATTTATTCACCAGAGACTTTGATTGGTACAAAGTCCCAAGTTTGTCCCACAAATTCTTCATCGTAGCTTCCCCAGATACATTCAACAATACTTAATCTAAGACACACAACCGTATTGTGCTCTTCACCTTCCGATCCAAATTCTTCCAATCTTCATTTGACATTTCCGTTGGTTTAGTACCTTGATCTACCGTGATCCATTGATCTTTATCGACCAGCAGGTCCTCCATCTTGAGCTTCCACAACTCAAAAATCTGACCATTAAATTTCTCGATCTCTATCTTCCTGTCGCTCGCCATATTCTTTCACCACAAGAATTGATCCCGCAGATCTCCCACTGAACAGGGTCTACCTCAGGCCCGAGCAAAAAACCCCTCAGCAGCAAAGGCGTCCCCTTAAAGCTAAAACTACTCTGATACCAAATGTAGGTTTTAACCCTGTACAGAAATTATCTGCAAACGAATCTTAAAACAGAAAATAAACAATAGCGAGAGCATAAAACATAACACAGATAAACACAGAGATTTTCCCCTGGATCCCAAATCAGGATGACTAGCTTGATTTTTCATTATATTCCTTTTAGTGTTACAACACATATATATACATGCCAAAGCATACATAAACCCCAATCCATTAACCCTGGATTAGAACATAATCATATTTCCCTTGACCAGATCTAAAAAATACCAGGGGCTAAAAACCATCATGCCCCAAAACCATGTGCAAACCCATGCATAAAACCATGGGCAGGTCCGCCCACCAAAAAATAGGGTCCAAATTTTCTTTCCCAGGACGTTGCCCCGAACCCCGAATAGGGGGGGTTGCCGCCCCCCCTGTGACCCCCTGCTGCGCCTGGGGCAACGTACAGGGGGAGATTTCACCCCCCCATGCGTGACTAGTCTTGGAAAGAATATAACACATACCCAACATTTACATGCATTAGGATAATTAAATTTTTGGACCTAATATGGATTTAAACCACATTTCCAATCTCATCTCAAACACACATATCAAGCATTGTCATTTCTAGTTATAACTAAATTGTGCATGTTTTTATTTGTTGAAAACATATATGCACATTATGGATGAAATAATTTTCTCATGTTATCCATATTGCATGCATGTTATTAGTCTATAAAAGTGTACACATGTTTCTCCTCCATATAGATAAAAAATTGCACATCCTCATATCACTCATGTTAAAAAAATTGTTAGAAACCATAGAGTTGTTAAAAAATTGTTAGGAACATTTTATGCCAAGAAAAATTTCCCTCTTCAAGAGTTATCGATAAAAAAGAAGCATTAATTATGGTGATAGATTAGGGACCTCATATTATTTTCTATTATATCAATACTCTATACTATTAGAAACTTGAGTTGTAGTAGAAGGTAACCTAGTAAGTACTTAATGTTATGGTATATTTTAAATAATAGAAGTAGATAATTTTATTACATATTTTTTATTTTGTAACTCAATATTCTATTCAAGTAGGAAAAAGGAGTACATATAATCTTTTAAAAAACATGTAGTCTCACCTTGACTGGGTTTGTTGACCAAAACTTGAACCAGATGACAAAAATGCCAGAAGATAACTAGGGACATTGTCCATAAACGATAGGGCCAGAGGCACCAAAACATAGATAAAACAACAAAGACACCAGAAATAATACTATTTGTCTAACATGATAGAGGTAGGATAGTTTGGGAAAGTTCCTACAGGTGGTGGAGTGTGGAAGTCGCACTGAACATGCCCTTAAAAGTGTGCTAACCAAGTCTCCAACTTCTCAACTTTCGCGGTAAGTTGGTTTTGGCCTCACCAAAGCACTACTAATATCTCCCGAAATTGGCACTAAAAATAGTGCAATCAGTCCAGCTTGACCACCAGTTCTACATGATCCTCACGCTAAACTCTCTCATCCATGTCCACATGTTCGATGAGGTTTTTGATCAGGGTGCGGAAATTTTCTAGGGATCAATGTTGGATGCCTTATCCTTCCTGCTCTGTAGCACGACTTGTCACACGAATCCCTCTACCACCTTGGGTTCCTCCTCCTATGAAATTAGATCATTGTACCCTCGAACTACCGCCCCTGCCAATACCTTTATTCCCTCCTCCTTGGCCTCCACACACACCCACACTAGCTAAGCACACACGCCTGATGGTCTTTCCACACCGACATGGAGAAACCATGACAATTGTCGTCTCTTCCACAATCGTGGGACCAAGATTAACAGAGGAGGGAGAACGCCCCCATCCCACCGGTGGTTTCATGCCGACCACCCTCTAGAAAAATAATATCCCACACTCAAATGAACCAAATATCACCACTCGCCACACCAGATACCTAACAAACCCGACCCCCCTCCAACAGAGCCAAACACCACACTCAGAAGGACCTGCAATAACCATCCACCACACTAGAGAGGCACAAAACTGCCCCTTATTAACAAAGACAAACTGCCAACCCCAGAAGATCCACACACCGTTTCCCACCAGATCTTTGATGACAATTGAGATGGAGTCACAGGCACAAAAACCTTCTCCCAAGCTTCGCTGCCACCTACGCAGTTGACCACTTCCAACTCCACCACACATATACTAGTCACCTATCCACTCTTCATTGTCCTTCATACGCCAAAAGAAGAAATATTGGATATAGAAACAAATTTTCCACCACCACACACGGGGATGAATGTCTTGCTGAGTCCGAACTCCCGTCAGAGCACAAGAAAAACGGTTTTCCTTAAGTGAAGAGAGGATGCGCTACACAAGCTCCCTTCCTTCCATAATTATGCCTTCCCCTCCACCATCAGCAATCAAGAAACAAAGGAGCAGGGCTCTGTAGGAATGTCGACACCAACATTTTCTCAGATAAGTCACCCACCAACCCCTCCCTTCACATTCCTTCCAACGCCATTTCCAATTCCTCCCCGATGAACACAGAGATGAACAACATACCCAGGCGAGGAGATGAATGACACTAACCCTCAACATTTTTCTCCTTAACTATTTTCCACCCCCGAAATTGAACACCGAGTTATTCCTCACACGAATTACCAACCTACTACAGGTACCATTACCTCAGTTATCGTTATGGTGAAGGGACTCGGAGGAATTTACATTACCCCAAATCCATTTTTTATCATGCATGAACATCACTGACCATGTGTTGCAAGGACCACACCCCCATCGGGGAAGTTTTGTTACATATTTCAATGTTGCTTGTTTTTTTTTCGAAGAAAAAATCCATAATATTTTATTTTAATTTTTTTTTTTTTGTATATATTCATTCCATATACCAAAATTTTCCTTTAAGAAGGCCACAAAAAGAAAAATTGGCTTCTTTACAAAGCTAACCCATCATCGTCATCTAATATATTATACATAATCAAATAACTGATAAAAAACAAATAAGACATGAAAGATATGTCCCAAAGTATGTCATCTTAAGACTGTGTGCTTCCTACCTGTGGCATAAAATAAAAATAAGGGACTTTGATATGATCAGAGGCTGCCACCGATGGTTATTATGTTGAGATGAAGGAAAGGTTCCATAAGTTCCTTTCTTGCCCATTCACTAATTCTGTGACCAGCCATTGCCCTAGAATTTGTCGAGTACCTTCAATGTTTCTTGTTTAAATAAATGTTCTAATTTATAATTTCTAGTGTGAAGCATTTATAATATTTTTATAAAATGCATGTTTATCTTAAGCATACACGATGAGCCATAGTTGATTTCCATAGGGCTTGGGGTTCTAATGTTAGTTTATATGTTGTGAATATGCCTATGGTTTTGGATGTAGGCATAGGTTAAATCATCTTGGACATAAGCTCCTCCTTTTTTCTTCTCATGTTTGTGGATCGTGGTCATTTATTTTAGGGTTTGGACATGAAATCCTAGAAGAATGGCACTCATTTTTCCGATGGTTGTTCTTTTATCTTGTATTTTAGAGTTGAGAATGTATTTACTTAGAATTTTGACCTAGTGCTCAAATATCTAAATGTAATATTTTCCTTTCAAGGATTTTGTAATACTTGGGAGGCCAAGGGAAATCCAAGTCCATATATTTAGCTTCTTCATTGTATTTAAAAATCTTAGGTTCATTTGATGGTAACTCTTGCAATATTGGTTCAAAGTTATATTTTTTAGTAGGGGAAGCATAAGGTAGAGTCTCACTACGAAACATATTTAAATGGTGTTTTCCCTTTAAAATTAATTCATTTATTATGAAATAAAAAATCTTTGTATATGCATTTTTCATTTTAGAAGAAGCAAGTAGAAGCATTCAAGGGTAGAAAACCAACCTTGAGAAGAAGAAATTTTGTGATGATAGTTATGGTTCGTGCATTGGTAGGAGGCTGGCAGTTTCCAACAGTTGTGCCCTCCTTGGTCAAGCTCTTTTAATACATAATTTCACTCCTCAATTGAGCTCCTTTAACACATATTTATACTCCTCGATCGAGCTCCTTTTTTCATGCTCTGTGCAAAAAATGTGTGCACAAACAGTGGCATAAGGTATTTAATAGTTTAAAGGAGCTTGATTGAGATCCCTTTTGCATGGATTCCCATGCAAAGGAGCTTGATCGAGCTCCTTTTTTTATCGCACAAAAAAAGTAGCTCGATTGAACTCCTTTTATATAAAGAGAGCTCGATTGAGCTCCAATTTTAAAATCCCACTAGAAATAGAAGGTCACCTGATGTAGTGTCTAATTAACCACGAGTTACATAGGAGCTCGATCGAGGGTTTTTTTTATAGCTTGATAGAGGAATATTTAAGATTTAAAATAAATCGATCAAGGGACAAAACATTTATCAATCAAGTGCTTAAAAAACACTCGATAAAGATGATTTTCTCCGCCTTACATCCCACGTGCTTGCCAAAAAGTGTAACCCACCTCTGTGGTTTCACCCTGACTATGGTTGACTATTGTTGACATGGTAAACCATAGTCAACATGGGCATCATAGTAGACAATAATTATCATGACTACCATGGTGGTCTAGATATTTTTACTTCAAGGATGCATACATAATTGCATTTAAAAGAGTGTGTAACCATAGGATGCATACACATAAAAGAAGTGGAAATAAAAGACAACCATGAGAAACAAAGGCACAAAACAAGTTGATAATGGAGTTCACCAAATGTGAGTTACGTCTCTAGGCCCTGCTCAATGTGGGGAGGCCTCTTTCATTAATATTCAACGAAAATAAAAATGCGTACAGTTCAAAATTACACCTTATACCTCCACTTCCGGGGATGGCCTGAAAATGCACATATCAGCTGAAGAAACATATTGCACCATTGAATTCGTAGTAAAAAATCATAAAAATTGATTGTAAAATCGAAAGATTTATGCTTTGGTCAAATCTGGACCCCCGAGAATCTCAAAGATTCCCTAAATATTCCTTCCCACGGGTTGACTAAAATTTGATTGCCCAGAGGACAAATCTAACCTTACCATTGTGCTCCTTGAGATAAACTGTGTCGAATGAGTATAAAATTGTCCTATTTCTGACCTGGTGAATTTTTGGGCATCCTGGGAATCTTTTAGATTCCTCAAGATTCTGCAAAAGAGAATATTCTTACAAATATTCCATTTGTCTCAAAATGCATGCCCGCTTGGGCCTGGCTCTCGATTCCCACTACGTGGTTCCCTGATCTTCGTCTGTTCACTCCTTCTCTCTCCTCGCCCTCTTCCCCCGACCCATATGTTTCATTGGCTTATATAATTTTTTCTTGGGCAAAGAGTTCAATGGGCTCGGTGGGTGCGAAAATTATGGCGTGTAAGTGGGAACGTTGGACTTCAGTTGGTCAGGGGTTTAAACCCCACAACCCACTACACATATATATATTTTATGAAATGTGGCAAATTTTTTTGGTTGGGTGGTTCAATTTTGTTAGCTGCCAGACAACGGTTGTCGCGTTGTTTAATGTTGAGGCTTAGGTATCGGTTGACGGGCGTCAATTAATTTAATACCGTTAGAGGACCGATCGATGAAATAGTCGGGCGAGTTCAACACCCGCTAGAAATTTTATTATAATATATATCAACCACCGAAGGGCCAGTTGACGATTGTGTTTTTTAATTTTTTTATATAATATATCCCAATGGGAAAATTTCCCACTTATTTTTTCGGGATCATTAGACAAATTAAATAGGTGAAAATTTGGTCACCGCTGACTACTGCAAAGGTGAAAAATGTCACCTTGTTACAAAACCTACCGACTTCTAAATGGGTGCCACATGACACATTTTGATTCGTCCATGCTGTCGACAGGGCTGCTGATTGGGTTGCTAACGTATCCTTCCACCTGTCGCTTCCTGATTGGCTCTTTGCCAACCGCACTGCCACATCACCTTGTTGATGCCAGTAGTTGTACATATGACATAAACATTCATACTAATAACATCAACACCATGTGTCATCCGTATGGGTTTTTCCTGCAAAATTTTTAGTTGTTTCTAAAAAACTTTAGCAGACCGTAACTTTCACATACAGTGTCAGATTGAGGTTTCGTTCACACCGTTGGATTCAGAACGACGAGATATTCGATTTAATATAGGTTTCACTAAGATTCGATTAATTTTAAAATTTGGTCTTTTAGCATCCTCCTGGATCATTTTTCCCCACTAAGGAGATTTTTGTCCTCCAAAAACATGAACACAATTTGCAATCTTCTTGTACTCCCTCATTTGCACAAGTGCCCTGTCAAGCTACACTATGCTTCTCTTTCACGTTTGTACTGTAGAGCCATAAGTGATGAACCAAAACTTGCATTCTATGCAAACATGTAGTACATTCTTTGCAAAGTACATGTTCAATTACAAGACTAAACATGACACAATCAAACCCCATACTTGCCAAGATTTTATAACACACTCTTTGGTCAAGTGTACATAATAATCATAATAGAAACTAATACCACAACTATCAGCAAAAATTCAAAAAAAGATCAATATGTTGCATTTATAAGTGATGACAAACACTTCACCGCTTTTACAAACAACCTCGCAACATGTAATTTAAAAAATATGGCCATGACAAACTACTATATCTATTAAAACCATCTCTCACTCAAAAAAGTGAATGGGTCATCTCCCTATGGCTGATTCACTTGTTGATCAACTTCACCAATTGGGTCCTTCATAGGCTCTTTCTATTCATGGAGTTCCTGACATGTGGTTCTCTGATGTCCATCGTTTTTGCAATTACTGCAATGATTCTTTCTCCTCCAAAATTTCTGGACCATCTTGAAATTTTTGTTCTTGGTGCATTCTACATTGTTACATATGTTGTTGAATAATGATATAAATTGGAATAATGTTATGATTTTATGGGGTGAATTTAATATGGAAATAATGAAATGCAGTTATCAAATCAAAGAACAATATAACCCTAATAAAATTTAACATGGTATAAGAGTTGGGTTGAAGAAAAGTCATTAAAGATCACCCCTATGAAGACATCATTCATGGAAGCAAGAGAAGATGGAGGAGACCTAAAATAATACAAGGGTTTGAAGGAAACCCTAGGAAATTTGGTTCTTAGGGTTTGATGGGTATTATGAGGTTAGGGTTTGGGAGAAACCCTGGTTTATGACAAATATTTGAGATATGCAATTTAGAAACCATAGCATGACTGATGTGAATATGTTCAAGCACTTGTGATAGATTTCATGAAGCCCTAGATGGAAAATGTAACAACCTCCTCCCATATTTACCCAAGCTAACCATTCCACTGGGGTAAACATGTGACAAGAGGCTACTACAATGTGATTAAACCTCCTAGGTCACTGTAAGAAAGTGGAACCGACATAACACAACCAATCTAACCTTCCTCACATGCTACATAACATTAAGGAGCCAACAAACCCTTCTAGGTGGTCAACCCCTCAGAAAACTCATCATTTAACTGATCTGAACCCTCAACTGCTCCCATGAAAAGCATTGGAAGTGATTGAGGCCTTCCAGTCACTCCCACAACAAGGTGTGCCAATAAATGTGGAATTTTCCATCTAGCTCTGTGCCAACGACCCCAGATTTTGTGCCACTTGTTTAGGGCCACGAATCAAGCCACTACCCATAACATCATGAAAACTTCAGAAATTATAAATAACATGAGAACAAAGATACTAATGCAAATTTGATACAAATAATTGATCTGACCCCTACTATCCATGACAAAGATCACATTTTTCATGTATTTCTCAATTTTCATGTAGCAGGACCCATCGAAAGTATGCAACATTGGTACTCCTTGGATGAGGAATTAAATTTTGCATCCAACGATTACTCCCGCTCAAAATTTGAGTAAAAAATTTGGGAGATAAATTGAAAATATGAGTTGAAAAAGTAGTTTTTTCTTTTTTCCCATTTTAGGAGGCCCATTTTATACCTCAAAATTCCCCTAATTCCCCACCGAATCACTAAGCCCTAAAAAAGCATGGATGCCTCCAAATATATCCACCTAAACCGTGAGGAATTTGTCTGTCTCAACCTCTCGGCTTTAATGTGTATCCAACCATTAATGGTCAAGGGAGTCTTAGGCCCAATCAAGGGTAATCACCATTGATATTTATCGTGTATCCCTCCCTTCACTATTCAAGGATTCCTAGGATCAATTGAGGTGTTCACATCCAAACTTTACCATGTATCCCATCCAAGGATTCCTAGGCCTTGTGAATAATATTGAGACCATCCCACTTAGGTTCGAGTCCATCTGACAATCCAACTAAACCAAATACGAGAGAACCCACCACACCATGGCTATCCAGGTTCGAGTCCATCCGACAATCCAACTCAACCAAATATGAGAGAACCCACCACACCATGGCTATCCAGAAATGGAAAGGTAAGGCTAAAAAACATTGTCACACCTGGAAAAACCAATGCCAATGGCAACAAGAGAACCAAATACACACATGCATGTGCCATGCATGCCAATTCTAGCAAGGAAATTACACATGAAAATTGATACCTGAAAGTAATCTCATTGTAGCTTCTTGATCCCACTCTTCCTTGCTTAAACTTTGCTTTCCTTTTCCTTCTTTGTCCTTCCTTTGCCTTCTTGATCCGATGCTAGAGTGCTTCAAGAAAACTCTAAGTTTCCAATAGTGTGTGAGAGAGAGAGAATAGAGAGTGAGATCCAAAACTGACTAACAAAAAGGGTACCAACTGATCCTCATAAGTCTTTTTATCAATGAGGCCACTATTTTCTTCAATTTTCCATTATTTTCCTTCATTTTCCTTCTCACATGCAACCTGTGACTTTTCACCTAATTCATTTTCTCCTAATTTCCAATATTTTCCTAAATAAAATTCCAATTAATGCCACTTTGCTTTTCCAAAGCCTTTGCAAATTTCCTTAGCCATAATAAACCAAATGAACACCCACACTAGGATTTTTTTACCAACATTCAACTTGGAATAAGTGTCCCATGACCTTGGTTATTATTTTTCCTTTATTAACATTATTTACATGAATTTTCATCGGGGTTGTTAAAGAACCCTCCCCCTTGGGGGAACACTGTCCTTGATGTTCAATGGCACCTACAACCAACAAGACTGTTGAAATAAAAACATACTTCCCATGGAGCTTTATAACTTAGCTCATTGCAGCATTTACAATGATTAACCTGTTGAAAATAAAACCAACTTGACAAACATAAAAACATGACAATCATAATGATATGACACCCATACCGCTTATTGGAGCTTGATAGCACAACTCGTGGCTATATTTACATCCATATACATATTCACATATACCAAAACATCACACCAAAACATATACCAAAAACATCACATATACCAAAAAATCACTCCAAAAGATATACCAGTGAATAGAGAAGGATACATAGACTGCATATGATCCACCATCTCCCATGTAGCTTCATCAGGCCCAAAGTGCTTCCATTGCACTTTAACCTACTCGATTTCTTGGTTTTGAAGCATGAAGATATTTCTCTACAAAATACAATGTGGTTATGGTTGGAATTCTCCTTCTGGCTCCACCTATAATACAAAACATTCAATCACATGATCAACATATTTAACATACTTCTTAAGCAATGACACATGGAAAACATCATGGAATTTCACTTCCAGAGGCAGTGCAAGTCGATAGGCTACTGTTCCAATCCTTTAAATAATATTGAAATCTCCACAAAATCGAGGTGTTAGCTTGGCACATGATCTAATCTTGAAGGAGATCTTCTTGGGATTAATGCGCAAGTACACCTGCTCCCCAACTTGAAACTCCTTAGACATCCTGTTATGATCTGCATAAATGTTCTTCCTATCCTGTGTTACCTTTAAATTCTTCTTGATTATATGCATTTCCTATTCCATCTCTACCAAGATATCCGGCCCTATCAACACCCTGTTCATTGGATCACTCCAAATGATGGGAGTGTTACAACTTTTCCCATAGAGTGCATCAAAAAAACTCATCCTCAATGTCTTGGTACCCATTATTATAATAAAACTCACCCAACATAAGGTACTCCTCCCATATCCTCTATTGATGCATCACAAACATCCTCAAAATGTCCTCCAATATCCTATTGAACCTCTCTATCTGTCCATTTGTATGTGGATGATAAGTTGTGTTGAAGGAAATTTTTTTCCCTAAAATTGCAAACAACTCATTCCAAAAATTGGAAGTGAACTTAACATCCCCACCTGATACAATCTTTCGCGAAACACCATGTAACCTCACCATATCTCTGAATAATACCTGTGCCACATCATTATTGAATAAATATACTTCACTGGATTGAACTGCACTACCTTTTTCAACCTGTCCACCAAAAAATTGATAGAATCATGTTTTTTAGATGTCCTCAGGAAACCTGTAATGAAGCCAATGGAAATGACCTCCCACTTTCACTTTGGAATCAAAATCGGTTGTAGTAGTCCACCTGGATGCATACATTCTTCTTTTGCTGCAGATAATCCAAGCATCTAGCCACAAATCTACCACATCCTTCTTCAAATTCGGTCAATGATAAAACTTCTTCACTGTTGTCAATGTCTTCTAGTATCCTAGGTGACCTGAATACAATTTTGCATGAAACTCTTGCAAGATAGTCTTCTTGAGCTCATTTTTATATGGCACATATATCCTATCCCTAAATCTGATCAAACCATCTATTGTAAGATGATAGTCCACATCCTGATCACTTGTACCCTACTGTAACCTATTCATAAGCTCCATGTACCTATCATCGTGTTGTCCTACCTGTAATATATGTTACTGTAAGTTTGTCCCATAAGAACTAGTTTCCGCTATATGACTCACTTGTATCCTCTTGCTAAGAGCATTTGCAACCATGCTCTCCCTAACCTTGATGTACCTAATCTTAAAGTAAAACTCACTAATCATGGTAAACCATCTAGATTTCCTGACATTCAGATTCAGCTAGTCAATACAAACCTCCTGCCAAGAAGATACTGCCTCCACATCTTCAATGCATGGATGATCTCTACCAACTCAAGATCATGCGTTGATTAATTCTACTCGTTCTCATTTAATTTATGTGACTCATATAAAAATACCTATCCTTCCCGCATAAGGACTCCACCAAGTCCTCTCTTGCATACCAAAAACTCTTTTTCAGGATCTGAAATCTTTAACACTAAAAAAATTGTCAACAACTACTTCAATTGTTCAAAAATGGCTACATATTCCTCTGTCCATTCAAATTTCTTACCTTGCCTATGCAGTGATGTAATAGGATATGCAATCCGAGAGAAGTTCCTGATGAACCTCCCATAATAACCTGCTAGTCCAATGAATTATCTTACCTCATCCACATTTATAGGAGTTGTCCATTCCATGATATCCCTTGTCTTTTATGGATCCACTGCTATGCCTTCCTTGGAAACACCATGTCCTAAGTAATGTAACTTTGTTTGAAAGAAACTGCATTTATTGAGCTTAGCATACAATTGATACTCTCTCAACAATCTGAACACTATTGCTAAATGTTTGACACACTCTTCCTCATTCTTATAATATATCAAGTTGTCATCAATGAATATAATAACAAAATTTTCCAAATAAGGACACAACACACTATTCATCAAGCACATAAAAGTAGTTGGAGCATTAGTTAAACCAAATGGAACATAAATAAATTCATAATTCCCATACCTAGTCCATAAAGTTGTCTTGTAAATGTCCTCTTCCTTGATGCATACTTGATGGTATCCTGATCTCAGATCAATCTTCGAGAATGCAGCTAATCCTTTCAACTGATCAAATAAGTCATCGATCCTCGACAAAAAATACTTGTTCTTGATTGTTTCATTGTTAAAATTCATGTAATAAATGCATAGCCTAAGAGTACCATCCTTATTCCTTACAAAAAACACTAGAGCACCCCAAGGTGATACACTTGGCCTAATGTATCCCTTGTCAAGAATTTCCTTCAGCTCAACTTTAAATCTACTAGCTCTGGAGTGCTCATCCTATACAATGCCTTTGATGCCGGTGCTACCCCTGGTACCAACTCAATGGAAACGTATACTTCCCTACGAGGAGAAAACTATAAAATCCATGCTAGGAACACATCCTGAAGTTGTTGTAATATCGGGTACCTTTTCAATATCTCTGCTTCGTCACCCTCCTTACCTTTATCACTAGAAATATGCACTGCAAATAACACACACCCTTTTCTATGATTGCGCTTGGCCTGCATAGCTATATGCATTATGACTAGTGTTGATTTTCTATTACCTTGGAATATCCTCTGTTCTCCATTTTCATCCAAACACTCAATATATTTTTCATAATAATCCACCTTATTCTTGTGAATATGTAACCAATCCATACCCAAAATCATACTATATGATCCCATAAAAAATACATTCAAATGTGTTGATGTAGGCATACCATTCAAATCAAATGTACAAGCTATTACCCAATGATGAACTCTTTTCTTCATACCTGTATACAAATGTACTAACCAAGACTCTGCATGCACTTATTTATTCAAACCATACTTATCTTCCAAGTCAAAGTTAACATAACTATAGTTAGATATATCATATAGGGTCAATCAAAATAGAAATAACTTGATCACAAAGTTTACTGTCCATCTCAATGATAGATTCCCGGTGATCTTCTTGCCTATTATCCAATGTTGTATAGGTATGATTAATGCTCTTTCAAACATCCCCAACTGTCTGCGCCTCTTTTGCACTATAGATATGAGGCCTACCACCCTGATACTACGAAAAATATCTCTTAAGATGCTCCTTACCACATATCCAACACTGCAACGGTCCCATACCCTCACCTCTATGATGCTTCCCTCCAGGATGTGACCCATGTCCCTGTATAACCATGTTGAACTTCTTGTAAGGTGAAATATTTTCTTTCTCACCTGCATCTTGGGGACTTGGCCCTTTCTCTTTTCAGCTACCATTTACCTTTAGCTATATGTTTCCCTTTTCACCCTTGCTGAGATTATGTCTTACACTTTGATTGTTCATAACAGTGCTTCAATTTCCCAATGAACTCCTCAAGTGACCAAGGCTCATCATACTCAATCCGATCTCTAAATGTTAATGGAAATCCACTGAAAAATCTATGAACTTTATCTTTTTCATCCCTAATATATTGTACATACCTCAATAACTCCAAGAACTTGGTTGTATACTCTTCCTCTATCATTGATACCATATTTAGCTCATATAATTCCTTAGATTTTTTGTTGCAGTACCTCTCTGATAAGGAATTATTCCTAAAAATTATCTTAAATTCATGCCAATTCAACTCTTTTGTCCTGATGTCTCTGGCCCACTTCATATCTTCCCACCAAATGTATCCTTTCGCTTTGAGGCTGAATATAGCTATTTCGGCCTTCATATTATTTGTGTAATCATGAAACTAAAATAATTTCTTCATCCCAAGTAACCATGCCTTTACATCCTCCAACTTATTCAAGTCTCCATCAAATGTAGGAGGCTTCACATTCTTGAACTCATCTGGAAAATAACCCCTATCACTCCACCTGTAAGAATGATAATGATGACGATCATAGTGCATGTCATAACCAAAACTAGAATAGAACCTTTCTCCATCATATATCCTATCCACAGTATCTAAGAGCTTTCCATCTCTGATCGTGTCATCTTGATCCGACCTATGCCCACCATGAGATTCTAATACTATATGTTCCATTAGTCCTATCCTCTTGCCCATGGTTGATCCAAAGTGGTCCCTGTCTCTGCAATTTTGACAAAATTTAAAAGATTATTGCATTGAATTCTGCTTGCTTCTCTTGTGCCTGAATGATCTTGTCATTGTCTACCTTGCAAATTCTTATTTATTCCTTCAAGCTTCTCAATGTGTCTTCTACGTCATAAGGATTCCCACCAACATGTTTCTCATTTGATCTATAGGGAGAGTCTCATGAACTGTAGTCTACCATCTTGTTAGGAATCTTTGATCTCTTTCTTGATAGTATACCATGTTAGCTAAAACCAAAACATAACATAATCAACATACCTCAGTATAGTTCATGGGAGGATATCGCATCTACAAGATCAACCAGATTAGCACAATACATGTATAATCATAATCATGACATTAATAAACATCATTTAAACCATCATCTAGTTACGAATGCATGACGATACCGACCACATACCATCACCTCATGCATGACAACTATCACCATGTCAATGTATGAATAAAAATATATAAACATTGACATGCATAACCAATGCATAACTGACATATACTCATGATAAATGCATCCAACATCAACACCATCAACTTTCATATGGAGACATAACTTCAACCATGACCATCACCATGCATACATAACAAGAACATAAACCAAAAACACACAAAACACATATGAAATCGACATGTATGCATGACCAAAACACCTCCCATCCAGTCCAAGGGGTGTTCCATGCACTGATACCACTCTGTAACACCCTCCTCCCATATTTACCCAAGCTAACTGGTCCACTAGGGTAAACATGTGATGACATGATACTATGATGTGATTCAACCTCCTAGGTCACATTAAGGAAGTGGAACTAACATAGCACAACCAATCTAAACTTCCTCACATACTACAAAACCTTCAAGATCCAACTAACCCTTCCAGGTGGTCAACCACTTAGACAACTCATCATTTGACTAACCTGGACCCTCAACCACTCCCATGAAAATCCCTGCAAGTGAATGAGGCCTTCCAATGAATCTAGACTTTTCCAACTAGTTCTATGCTAGCAACCCCAAATTATGTGCCACTTGTTCAGGGCATGGACTCAGGCCAATGCACAAAACTTCATGAAAATATTAGAAATGATAAGTCACATGAGAAAAAATATATTAATGCAACTTTGATGCAAATACTTGATTTGAACCCTACTTGCCATGACATGAATTTCATCAAACAGGTCACAAATATGCAATATACATGTCTTAATAAAATATCTGAGCATAGAGGTCTCATACTTATCTGAGATTCATAAAGAAGCATTGTTTCTTTATCACAATAGTTGCATTATCATATATTAAGACATATATACATTTTACATTCATTTTCTAATGAAAACATGATAATAACCATACATCAATTTTTTCATAAAACATACTCATAACCAACATGTAACCAACAAAAATAACAAGGATATAAAAATCATAAACTCCACATATAAACTAGTACATTTAAACATAAAATATTAAGGAGAAGAAACTCTTATTAATGAATGAAAAATCCAACCAGGTTTGGGACTTCCACGAACCACTCGACCATAGATTGGTTGGACCATATATTTCTCTCAGTCAATCACCCCCGTGTTGTATTCCAAGCATGAAATTGGGAATAACAACAAAACCAACTAGGGCTTCCTCAAGCTTTACTGCAGTCCCCAATATATCATTATGCCCAAAATATCATCAAAAGAACCAAAATTTACCGCAATCCCCACTGGATCATTGGGCCCTAAACAAACATGGATGTCTCCAGATCTATCCACCTAAACCGGGAGAAATTTGTTCGTCTCAACCTCTAGGCTTTACTGTGCATCCCACCATTACTAGTTAAGGGATTCCTAGGCCTATAAGGTCTCCACCCTCTGGGCTTTACCATGTATCCCTCCATTACCAATCAAGGGATTCCTAGGCCCAATCAAGGTTAATCACCACTGAGCTTTACTGTGTATCTCGCCATTCTCTGGTCTAGTATTCCTAGGCTCAGTCGAGGTTTTCACATTCAGGCTTTACCGTGTATCCCATCTTGGGATTCCTAGGCCTTGTGAATAATCCCAAGACCACCCCACTAAACTTCAATTCCATTTGACAATCCATCTCAACCAAATACAATAGAACCCACCACACCATAGCTATTTGGAAATGACAAGGCAAGGCTGAAAAAAAATATCACACTTAGAAAAACTCATGCCAATGACATCAAGAGAACCAAATAAACACATGCATGTCCCATGCATGCCAAATATAGCAAGGAGATCACACATACAAATCTATACCTGTAATTAATCCCGCTATAGTTGCTTGATCCTGCTCTTCCCTACTTGATCTTTGTTTTCCTTTACCCTCTTGATCCAATGCTAGAGTGCTCCAAGAAAACTCTAAGTGTCCAAGAGTGAGAGAAAGAGAGAGAGAATAGAGAAAGAGCTCCAAATCTGACTGACAAAAAGGGTACCAACCGATCCTCATAATCCTTTTAATTAACGAGACCTCTATTTTCTTCAATTTTCCATTATTTTACTTCAATTTTATCCTCACATGAAATCTATGGCCTTTCACCTTCCTTTTCTCCTAATTTCCATTATTTTCATAAATAAAATGCCAATTAATGCCACTTTTCCTTTCAAAAGCCTTTTTCATTTAATTTTCCATTTTCCTTAGCCATAATAATCCAAATAAACACCAACACTAGAATGTTTTTCCCAAAATTTAGCTTGGAATAAGTGTCCCATGACCTTGGTTATTATTTTTTCTTTATTAACTTTATTTACATGAATTTTGACCAGGGATGTTACAGGAAAGTCTCAATTAGGCCTTGGTTATTGATGAAGTTGATTAATATATTGAAGGAATCAATGTTGTATGGTCAATGGAAAATCATGACTCTTGAAGGATGATTCAAGAGGGAGTTGATCTCCTCTCGTTAAAATATAAGTACCTTTTATATTTATGTTACCTCTTTGTGATTCTATTCCTATTTGAATTTATTATTTTATTATTACTTATACTTCCTGCATGTATATGTGATTATTTGGAAACTTATAACCTCTTTATGAGATGTCATAAGTGGATATTTCTTGAGGATCATCCAAGATGCAGGAAAAGATGGCTAGTGCTGGAAGAGAGGAGTTACAGTTTCCCATGACAAAGAAGTTGACAAAGTTCTCTCGCTGCCAATGTCAAATAATAAGGTGCACATGTATTTGAATACTACAAGGTATATATGATGTATTATTTCAATTTTATGTTTCAAGCCACCATATTGGATGGAAAGGTAAGCCCTAAGGTATGATGAGACTATTTCCTTCAAAAATGGCTCATGCATGCATAAGTAAGTTTGATTCATGATACTTATAATGCGATGATGCACTTAGTATTGGAAAAGTATCTTACATTTTATTAAGTCATGGTAAAGCTACATAGAAACATTGATTTTTGATATATTGGTTCTCTTAATATTTGGAAAGCATATTTCATTTTAGACATGATGTAAAGAAGGCTAGCACATTGATTCTTATATATGGTAGCTTAATACTATTGATATTTTTTATGATAAGCAGGATAACCATGGTGATGAAAGTCTAACAATAAGATTATTTCTCAATATATCCTTGTTGACCTTGGCTTAGTAATTATGACATATGGTAAAATTGGATTCCCTGATTTGATGATTGAATGAATGTAAAATAAGTGATGAAGTGATTATGATCCTTAAAGTATGATGAAGCACTTGAAAAACTCCCTAATTATATGACTCTAACCCTTGATGAAAATTTGATTTTATGTTCATATGAGATGATGAAGTAGCTAATACTAACATGTTATGACCATGATGAATATATGTGTTAGAAAGAGATATAACTTGATTTTATGATATGATAGTTCTGTTGATGCATGATATTATTATAAACATGTTGATTAATTGAATAATAATGAATGAAGGGGTTGCTCATTAAGAGGGAGAAACTCTCCATAAGATCCTTACACCTATTATCATTTGAATTATATGTATAGAATATTCTTTATTTTTTGAATTTTTCTGACATAAATAAAAAAATATCTGATGTTGTTGGTATGCAACTAGTTATGGTATGAGAAGAGAGGGTTTCTCTTAGTTTAATCCCCAATCTCATGTAAGCAAGCTTAGGAGTGCATTTGTAGCCTCTCAACTGGATGGAAGAAATCATATGGGTGCGGTTATGCTTGTAGGACACAAAAGTGAAGCTTTTTTCATAGAATCGAGAATGCACCATGAGTATGACAATCCTACATATATGGAGTAGACAACATAAAGTTCTATGAGTAGAGAAGTTTGAATGTTTGACTAACTATAGAAAATTTGAACGTGTTAACTAAACTTGTGTTTAAAGGTGACCGAAATATGCATATTTATATGCCATTGTGATTTAACAATTGGAGATATTATATGACAATATTTGATAAAAATTGCAAGGGTTTGGCAAGATTTGATTGATTAGTATAGATGAGAAAATTTTGTAGTTTTGACATGATGCTTGATAGTTCATAAATATGCTTTAGAAAATTTACAAGATGCTTCATATGATTGTGGCTTATGGATTGATTGAATTAAAAGAGATGACAAATTAGGGTTTTGACTTGATGACTATGATTTGACTTGATGATTTTCCTTCATGAAAATACTATGTGAGCATATTAACTTTAAGTAACTAATATTGGTATTCAATAATGATTTTGTATTTGCCTCATTGTCTTTGACATAGAGGTTGAAGTATAAACAATTGTGATCCAGTATGAAGGAATCTCAAAATGAATGTATGGAACTTGTATGAATCATTCTTGGTATATGAATGAAATTTATATGACTTGCCCCTGATGTATCCATTCATATTTAGTGGAAGAAATTATTCATGCTATGATCATAAGGATGGCTTGATAAAGTTATATTGGATAATGCTTAGTAAATAATAGTGGTTGACATCATAATAGATAAATTTGTAATTTGGTATGAGATCAAATTGACAGTTGGTCCAAAGAGTTTGTCACAGTGATATTGGAAAGAATTTTTATGACTTTGATATTAGTGTTTATTTGGCATACAAAGCTTGATAATATGACTTAGTTGATTTTATTACATAGTATTGATTTATGTAAGGCTGAGAATATTGGTTTGGTTAAGTGTTATGTTTGTAGAAAGCATTATATGAAGCAAGTTTCCCGAACCTGGTATATCTGCATTGAAAATTATATGATGAAGCTAGGAGGGTGTGCCAATCCAAACCTCTACTTCAAAAATGGTCCAAGGTATGAATTTGATTACAGTTTTATAAACTGATGGTATATTCTTGATAGGTAATGAGCCTCTATGATCAAATTAATAGGGATTTTACCTTTGAAAGTTGAAATGAAGAAACATGGCATGATGGATTACTATATGAAGTTGGGAAAAGAAAATCTATATCATGAAGCTATTGAAAAGTCGTTGGAAATTGTAAATAAAAATCCTTGGACACTCCGATTGAGTTATGCATATATATTGTTGGCTCTACCTTGGAAACTGATAGTTGAATGAAACTTTGATGTTCTGTGTGAATACATGTTCGTATATATATGTTTTTCATAGAACAACCTGCGTGGATTCATGTTTGAGTCGCTTCATACACATTGTGTTTCCATTGAGCACCCTTTGAGATACTTGCATGGGATGATCATTTTTCGTTTTGAGATATTATTCCTATGATATGTGACTGCATGAATGTATTGATGTTGTTTGATTATTATTTACAAGATGAGTGCATCTGGGTGTCGCCATAGTATGAGATATGACATGATATTTTTGGATGAGAAGACAATAAATTTAAGCATGAATGAGGTTGAGCATGATGTTACTGGCATAGATAGCTATGAGGCAGGTTGAAGAATCTCTTTGAGAATTGTTTGAGAAGATTATGGATATGATAGGGATACATTGTGATAATATTGGGTGGGATCTAGCTGACAGAGAATCCCATATATATTTGGGACTGAGATGTATTCCTATAGTGAGACAATATTGTTATTTGATACAAGCTTAGGCTTTTGGTTGTCACCTCCATGAGATGGAATATGGATAAGGTATCCTTTTTGTGATATGTATTTTGTTCAAATATAATATTTGATTTGATTTCCTACATGAACATGAGACTGTTGCTATTGCGACATGATGATTAAGATGATACCAAATATGAGCACGATGATATATTTTTGATCTCCTGAGAGTAGGAATAATTGAGAACAATAAGCTGACTCTTCCCCCCTATCTGAGCTACCAAGGTGAGGAATTGAGATAAATGGCTCCTAGGGTTTAGGGATCTTTGGACAATAGGGTCATATATGTTTCTCCTCTATTTTTTACCCATAGTGTTGGAGATATTTCTCCCCTATCTTGGTATTTGCAAAGTATATCCTAGTTGGCATCATATCCACAAGTTGGGCTTGTTGGGATTACTGCTCCCTGTTTGGCCAACGCGTTGAGAGTGTACTTGGGGGTGTACAACCCAAGATGATTATGATGCAAGTGTTTTACCACATGACTATTGAGTTTCATTATTAGGAAGATAAGTGGGAAATAGGATGGGTTGATATGTGCTCCCCTATATCATCTACTACTCAATATGGGGTTGAATATATTTTTCTCCCCCCATAATATTAATAGTTGAGATTGAGCTCCTTGATGTAGTTCCAAGTTGAGAAGGGATCCCTGATGATAAAATATTCGATTTTTATCAGGTGGTAGCATTGGGCTCCCCACTGGTAGTGATTCTAGATTGAGATGTGCTCCCTGATGTAGTTTCACGTTGATATGTGCTCCCTAATATTGTTTCAGATTGAGATTTTCTCTCCAACATGATAGAGGGTGGTAACTCAAGCTCCCCTCGATGTCAAATTATTCTTCTTTTAGATTAAAAAATGTTCAACATATGAGCAAGGACAATCAAGAGATAAGAAGGATGAGTAGAGATGAGCAGTGATGACATTTCATGATGAGATATGTGAGATTAGATATGATTTGATGACATGATTCTTGCAATGATTACATTGTGCAGTTGGAATTTCTCTCTAGCTGAGAGGGAGCGTTAATTTTGCAGCTTAATGAAAAATTCCAACCATGGGAAAGCTGACTATTGAAGTGCTCAATTTAAGCAAGGGAAAGTGTATTTTTCAATTAAAAGCCCACATGCACATATTTGATCAAGTTGTCCCTAAAGAAAATTAGACACCCTTGGAAGGATATAAATACAAGTGACCTAAACCTCATTTGGACAATCATCTTGGATCATTATTCTATTCTCTTTATTAATTTTTTTTCGCACAAGTTTCAGGCAGTGTTGGAGCGGGGTCCCTTAGGACTGAATTTTGGATGAAAATACTATATTTTTTGTAATTTTTTGTAAGTTAAGTCATTCACGCTAAGCGAAGCACAGGTCAAGGGGCTCTGGGGTGGGTCAAAGCCCCTCATGAGTTATAATGGGAAAAAGGGTAGAACTAGGGGTCACAAAACATAGTTTACTAACCTTAGTTGAGCGCAGGCTAAAGGTATAAATAGGAGTCTGGATCGAGTCAAAAGGAGGCATGAGGTAAGAGATCTGAACTATGTTTTGATGTTTTGAGCTAAGAAGCAAAATTATTTGGGTTATAAGGCTCCTGTTTGGCTATGTGTGCAAAGACCTTAGTACTGTTGTGTATGGACCCCGCTTGTCAGGCCCACGAGTCAGCGTTCCTTGACTCGGGCGAGTCAGGTGCCCCACATGGGCGCACATAGGCAATTCAGTGGACGAGTGCATGCCACGGAAATGGGCGCGCCCATGAGCGCCTTCGAGTCATATCGGGCACCTTGCGATGTTATGAGTGTTTCATCACTTCATAACCGTGGATGTGTGACATTATGGATGAGAGGCAATGTATTTGCGTAACGACGGGGTATTGACGTTTATATGGAGCGCAGATATCGTCACACCATAGCCAAAAGACAAGCCCACGATATAATGCGATATGGAGGAAGTGTTGAACTGTGGGTCGGGTCAGCTCGTATCCATCGAGAGCCACTCGACACCCTCATACTTGGCAAAGTTGTGCATATATATAATGTGAAGAAGGGAGGTGCTAAAGCATCGATTAACGGTCATCCATCCACAAACACCATGCAGCTTCAGACTTGCGAAGTGTAGCGGAGGATGAGCCCACGAGTCTGGAAGGCTTATGTCTGAACGTGGAGGGTCATTCGGGTCAGCTCGGGTTAGAGGTTGCAAACGTGCAGGGCACGGGTCATGGCAGTGTAACGATAGTTTGACAGGTCAGTTCAGCAGGCATTTGCAAAAGTGTAGGGCACGAGTCACAGTGGCACATTGCAATGGAGTGCGACGGGTCTGTGGTTGAGTCGTGTGACTGGCCACGACCGATTTACAGTCATGGCTATGGTGCAATGATGCGATTGAACGCTATAAGGTTGCGGTAGGGGTTGAACGCATTCAACAGCGCGGGTCAAGTTGTGTGACTCCCCGATAGCGTGTAGAAATTGTGAAGAGTTGAGTAGTGTAAAAACTATTTTATGTAAGAACATGGTGCTCGGCCTGTATAAAAATAGTGAGCCAATTTTATATAATTGTGTTATATTTATATTGGTTATGTGCACATTCTTATTGCTGAAGACATTTTAAATTCCGCATAAAACATGTTATAATAAAGAGAACATTAACACTTGAAATTTGGAAAGGCGTAGTTTGGAAAATGACGAAAAAGAAAAGTAGTTGTTTAGCCAATGCCGCATGGCCCACTAATGAGGGAACGAAGTATGGGGGCGTGACAGATGGTATCAGAGCTAGCAAGAAATTTTGCAATAACCAGGTATGTATGCAGTCTAAAGTTTCTTATAAAACTTGGTTGCATAGCTTGGGGTTTCTTGATCTAGAAATTCTAGGCAAGAATATGCAAGCACTGGTGGACACAGGGGCCACACATAATTTTATGGAAATAGACGTAACGAAGGAAGTTGGGCTGCAACTTCTTCCCATTGATGTGGAAGTGAAGGCAGTGAACTCTAGGCCTAAAGTGTCGGGATTGAAAAACGAAGTTCTAGTTCATATTGGTGATTGGCAGGGTTGTCTGGACTTCGCTGTGATGGAAATGAGCGACTTTGACATGATATTGCGGCAAGAATTTCTGAAGGGTAACAAAGCATTTGTTATGCCTTCCAATAGTGAGATATCATTATGGAAGGACACACGATGGTGGGCTTTACCTACTCATGTGCAGCATAGGGAAGTGACTATGAAGTAGGTTTCTGCACTATGTATGAGAAAATCTATGAAGGACCCAGGGATCAAGATATTTGCAATAGTCTTTCATGAAGTTGAGACTAATGATGGATTGGGGACACCTATTCCTATCGAGATTTCTGATGTATTGAAACATTATGTAGATATTATCCCTGATGAGCTTCTAAAAGTATTACCACCAATACGTGCAGTGGACCATTCCATTGAGCTAGAGTCGGGGAAGGAACCTCCAGCCAAAGCCCCCTATCAATTGTCAGGGCCAGAATTGGAAGAGTTGAAGAGGCAGCTGAAAGAATTATCCGAAGCAAGTTTCATTTGACCTTCAAGGTCCTCTTATGGTTCTCCAGTATTTTTCCAATGGAAGAAGGATACGAATGAATTGCGGATGTGTTGTGATTATCATGCATTGAATAAGCAAACGATAAAGAACATATATCCTCTACCACTAGCAGCGGATTGTTTCGATAAGCTTGCGAAAGCCCGAGTATTTTCCAAGTTAGACTTGAGACAGGGCATTATTAGGTGCAAATAGTTGAAGGAGATGAGGGGAAGATCATGATTGTGACAAGATATGGAAGCTTTTAATTCATAGTCATGACATTCGGGTTGTTCAATGCTCCAGCCACATTTTGCACATTGATGAATGATGTACTTCGTCCATACCTTGACACCTTTGTGGTGGTGTACTTGGATGACATCGTAATTTTCAGTGATAACATGGAGGATCATAAGAAGCATTTGGCATTGGTCTTCGACGCACTGAAGGGACATCCACTGTATTTGAAGAAATCCAAGTGTATGTTTTCCCAAACCGAGATTCCATTCCTTGGCCACATTGTTGGACAACGCCACATACGGATGGAGCCGAGTGGAGTCAAGGCGATAGAGAATTGGGTGGAACTGAAGAATGTACATGATATCAGAGTTTTCTTGGGGATGAACAACTACCAACGAAAGTTTGTAGAAGGGTATTCAAAGATAATTGCACAACTGACAAACCTTTTAAAGAAGGGGAAGCGATGGAATTGGAAAAAGAAGTGTTGTGAGGCTTTTGAAGAGATGAATAGAAGGATGGTGACATCACTGATACTGAGGCTACTTGATTTCGAGAAACCATTTTAGGTTCACACTATTGCATCATATTTTTCAATTGGAGGGGTTCTATTGTAGGATTGGCATCCAGTGGCTTATGAAAGTCGAAAGTTGAAGGATATAGGGCGCAAATATTCGGTCCATGAGAAGGAGATGAATGCCATCATTCATTTTCTGCATGTATGGAGACATTACTTGGTGGGGAAACCATTCGTTTCCAACACTGACAACGTTGCTGCAAGTTATTTTGCATCACAACTGAAGCTGTCAACTAAGCAAGCTCGTTGGTAAGACTTCTTGGTAGAGTTTGACATGAAACTTGAATATAGGTCGGGTAAACTCAATGCAGTTGCAGATGCCCTCAGTAGAAAGGCATAGTTAGTATAGCATTAGAATAAGAAGACTGATCTGATAGGACAAGGAGTAGTGTCAACATGTCCGTGGAGATGCAGGATAGAATTCGAGCTAGTGTGGAGGCAGATACACAAGAAAAGTTGATCCTAAAACTGGTAAAGGAAGGGAAGACAAGTAAGTTTCACTTATGGGATGGCTTCTTGTTCTATGGGAACCAAATCTACATCTCAAAGTCATAAGGACTTAGGAGGCACCTTTTGAAGGAGTGCCATGACTCATCTTGGGCTGGCCACCCAAGGTAGTGTCTGTTGGAAATACTGAGAGGGGGGGGGGGTGAATCAGTATTCCTTTCAATTAGAGAATTGGTTAATATTCAATTATTATCAGTGTTTGTACAATGATAGCAGTAAAAAAAAGGAACACAAATGCACACAATTTTTAAGGTGGAAACCCACTCCGGGACAAAACCACCTAATGATTTTCTAATAATTCTTTAATATTCAATTCCAATTGAAAATAAAGCTTCAAATTCTTTAAATCTAGAAAAGAATTCTTCTCTAGCTCCTACTGGATGGACGCTCCAACACCCGTGATTCTTCAGTAGTCAATTGAATGGATGCCCCAACACCCAATGAGCTACAACTCACCCTAGCACCACCCTACCACTCTATAGAAGAATAAAAGAAGAATGGACTCCCGTACCAGGGAAAATGTTCCACTTTACAATGATATAGAATGATGTAGAAGAATAAGATACACTAGACCATAACCCCAACTTTGACACAACCACCTAATGATGATCTTAGACCACCCGACACTTCCTCTTCAACTCTTGGTAGATAGACACTAGTACAATTTGTACAATAATGTATTTACAATGACTAAGTACAATGATACCTTTACAATGATTGTATGCATTGCTGCCCACTTGAAGACTTCAAGTGATGAAATTCTTGCTGCTGTTATGTACCTTTGTTTCTTCTCTTGTCATGCTACCCTCTTCTGCACCTTGCTTTTCTTTTCTTCCCTTGAAAGTTTGGTCCTTTGCAGCCCTTGACAACACATGAACTAGCTTTTTATTTGCCTTCTAGGAGCTCGATATTGAATCTGGTGTATCTCTGTTATTTCAAATCCCCAATATTTTAATTTTGGTTCTGTAGTACTCCTCTAAGTTTTCTTTCCAATGCCACAGATCTGACCCAATTTGGATTCTTCAAGAGATATTTATACCCAATATCTCACAATGCCCTAATTATGGATTGTTTCAGTAGAGCGAACTTGTATGGCATTCCACATGTCAATTTTTCTTCCTTTGGCTCTGAAATTGATAGGGAGAAAACTATAGTCTATGAAGTTTCTGCCACTTTTTACGGAATTCCAATCCGATACTCAGAGAGAGCATTATGACGATTTTACCAAGGTCACTTCTTTGAGATGAATTTTAGGAGCTTGCAAAAACATTGACTTCCACAGATCATATCTCCGAAAAAATTGTGCACCTTGATCTGAAATTTTCACAGCAGCTTCCTTTGGATTTCGGCTTCGCCTCATAAAAATTTCAGCTTCTGAACCTCGTAGAAAACAAATTAGAGAGAAAATTCCACGATGACCTGTTTCAGATGGCGAAATCCCTTGCATAAGGAGGAAATGAGGATCACAATTTATATAAATGCTTAGGTTGAGAGGGGCTTCAATAAGTGAACGTGGGGGGGATTTTAGGAGCTTAAAAAATACTAATTATGACTTTTCAATGACCCATGCCACAACCCTATGGGGTTTTAGCCCACTAACTGGGGGTATAAACTTCAAACATGAATATCTCTCAAACCGTGAAGAACTACGTGGTGTGCCATATATCAACAGAAACATATCGGCAATTAGAAACCACAAAAATAATTCTTGAACCAAAATATAGTAATTTGGTAGGTCAAAAATCCCATGCAATATGGGTTAGCCCTTGGTGATGCTTGGGTTGAAATCAATGACAACTATTGATCAACAATCTCCCCCTTTGGCATTGATGGCAACACATGTACTCCCCCTATGATCATGACA
This sequence comes from Pinus albicaulis, assembly GCA_034641835.2. NCBI lineage: Eukaryota > Viridiplantae > Streptophyta > Pinopsida > Pinales > Pinaceae > Pinus > Pinus albicaulis. Next base: position 27,903 of record JAXQQM020078589.1, read on the forward strand.
CCTCTTCCTACAACATTATCTCCCCCTTTGACATCAATGGAAAAGGTTAACTCCCCCTAAAACACAACCATCCTGCGGACTTGTACACACTTCCACTCCCCCTAAAACACAACTGTCCTGCAGAGCTGTAATCTAATGAGAACTTGGGAGAATCCCAAGCTTCTGATGAAGATATTCAAATGCTTCACAAGGTAAAGGTTTAGTGAAGATATCGGAAATCTGTTCTTTTTGTACAAACATACTCAAGTTTGATATTATTTTCAGCGACTTGTTCTCTAACAAAATGACATTTGATCGGAATGCGTTTTGTTTTTGAATGCATGACAAGATTCTTGGAGATGCTGATGGCACTAGTGTTGTCATAGAATATGGGAATAGCCTCACTGAATTATACTTGAATATCTTGCAAACTTTGTTTCATCCAAAGGACTTGAGTACAACATGATGCTGTTGCAATGTATTATTCTTCCGCTATATATAATGAGGTTGAGGTTTGCTTTTTGCTCAACCATGATATGAGACAACCACCTAGATAGAATGTTGCTCCACTAGTAATCTTACGATCATCAACAGTTAATGCCAAATCTGCATCTGTAAAGGCTTGAATAATGAGATTTTCACCCTTGGGATACCACAAGCCATATTCTTCTGTGCCCTTTAGATATCGAAGAATTCTTTTGACGACAATAATATTTGATTCTTTTGGTGCTTCTTGGAATCTTGCTACTTTTCCAACTGCTTGCATAACATCTGGCCGAGAGGCTGTTACATATAGAAGACTACCAATCATAGATCTATATAACCTCTGATCCACATCCTTAGATGAGTCGTCTATGCTCAATTTGCAACCTGTTACCATCAGAGTAAGGACAGGTTTGCAATCTTCCATTTTGAATTTCTGGAGCATTTCCTTGATGTACTTGGCTTGACATATAAATATTCCTTTCTCTTGCGGAGATATTTGAAGCCCTAAGAAGTATGTCATCTCACCAAGTAAAGACATCTCGAACTCACTTTGCATATTTGTAGAAAATTTCTTACTTAGTCGATCATCATTGCTACCAAATATTATAACATCCACATATACCTAAACGATTGTTAAATTATCTTTATCTATTTGTACATAAATATTGCTATCAACAGTACCTTTCTTGAACCCTTGTTGACATAGATATCCATCAAGACGAGCATACCATGCCCTGGGAGCCTGTTTGAGACCATATAGAGCCTTCTTTAACCTACAAACATAGTCATCTTTTTCTGATAGTAGAAAACCTTTAGGTTCTTCGATGTAAACTTCTTCTTCTAATTCTCCATTCAGAAATGATGACTTAACATCCATTCGGTAGACTTTGATTTTTCTTGAACATACATAGGCGAGAAACATTCGGATGGCTTCCATTCTAGAAACTAGTGCAAATGTTTCGTCGAAATCAATTCCTTCCACTTGTGCATAGCCTTTGCAAACCAATCTTGCTTTGTTTTTGGTAACCTGCCCATCTTCATTCAATTTGTTCCTGAACACCCATTTAGTCCCAATGACATTTTTATCTTTTGGTCGTGGAACTAATTCCCAAGTGTTATTCTTCTCAATTTGATCCAATTCTTCATTCATAGCTGCTACCCAATGTTCATTCTGGCTGGCTTCCTCAAAACTACTAGGCTCAAAGGTTGCTAGAAAAGCAACGTGAGCTTGTTGTGATGAACGAAGCCGTCGACCTTCATTTATGTCACCAATGATTTGATTTGATGGATGGTTCTTTTGAATCCACTCTTTTGTTCTCCTTGGAGGAGCTTCTTGTTGTTGTTCTGGTATATCTTGATGATCATTATTTACTTCTTCCTCGTTGATAGTTTCTTCTTGTTCTACAATTTTATCTATGTCTTTTTCAGCCTCTATCTCAAGTTTCAAAGATTCTAGATCCTCATCATTATTTGCTAGAACACCATCTTTGTCAAATGTAACATTTATGCTCTCCTCTATATGTTTTCGTCTTAGATTATAACATTTATAGGCCTTTATTTTGCGTGAGTAGCAAACAAAGATACCTTCATCAACACGTGATTAAAACTTACCCAAATTTTAATCTTCTCTTTTGATATAACATTTTCTTGCGAAGATTCTGAAATATTTTACATTAGCTAGTTTTCTTTTCCATAATTCATATGGAGTCTTGTTGCAATTATTTCTGAGAAGAATTCGGTTGATAATGAAGACTGCCGTATCATTTGCTTGAACCCAGAATTTTTCATCCAATTTTGAGTCCTTCAACATTGTTCTACCCATTTCTTGTACGGTTTTGTTCTTTCTTTCAACAACTCCATTTTGCTGAGGTGTTCGTGTTGTTGAAAACTGTCTTTTTATTCCATTTTCTTCACAGTATTGCTGAAATAATTTGGAAGTAAATTCTCCACCATTATTTAATCTTAGACACTTTATTTTCAAATCAGTTTCATTTTCAACCAACTCCTTGTAGATATTAAAGCACTCAAATGCTTCAGATTTTTTCTTTAGGAAACCGACGGTTGTCATCCTGTTATAGTCATCTATCATTAACATGAAATATAATTCTCCATATAAACCTTTTGTTCTCACAGGACCACATAGATCAATATGTATCAATTCCAATGGATGTGATGCAAAGTGTTCTTTTGTTTTAAATTGGACTTTTGTCTACTTGCCATGCTGACAGGCCTCATATAGTGTGTTGGAAGGTTTTGAGATTTTCGGCATTTCTCATACTACTTCCTTTTTTATTATCCTGACAAGATTGTCAAAGTTTATGTGACCCATTCATTTGTGCCATAACCAGCTTTCATCTTCTTTAGCTAGTAGACATGCTTTAGTTGCTTCATCCAAAACATATATGTCATTTGGAGCTCAACTTGTTGTAGCCACAATTTTACCATACTTGCCTTTCCTGATTTCACATTTTGTGGAGTTGAATAGCATTGTGTGTCCTTGATCACACATTTGTCCAACACTGAGCAGATTGTGATTCATTTTTTCAACCAATAAAACATTCTTGGCTATAACATCTTTGCTTCCGAGAGTGACGGTACCTGATCCTATAACATTTGAAGATCCATAATTTCCAAAGGATACGGTTCCATCCTTCTTCTCTTTCATAGATACAAATTTCCTTCTATCTCCAGTCATATGCGTTGAGCAACCACTGTCAACATACCACACATCTTTTTTGTTTTGAGCCTTGAGAGTGTGAGCACTAATTATCAGTCTTCTTCTTCTTCCATGTTCGTTCATTCTGTGGCTTTGAATATTCTTCTGGAGGATTTTCAAGTCTGCAGTCTCTGGCTATGTGTCCAAAGTTCTGACTTTTGTAACATTCCATATTATTTCTTAAATGTTCAAATCTATTGATGTTTAGTTGAGCCCTGGGAGGTTCATATTTGAAGGATTTGCTGGAATTGTATTGGTTCCTAGGGTACGTGCGACATTTTATAGCTTTATGAAAAAATTTTCCACATGAATAACAATAGCCATGAAAAATATGTTGGTATATGGATGGAAATCTTCGTCGAGGAATCATCTTCCAAGGATGTGCTTGCGAATCTTGTCCAATGAGGTCTACATGTATGTCATATCTCATAGGTTCATTGTATTTTGTTGTAGAAGGTCCCGCTTCTTCTTCTTTGTAACCGAGGCCACTTCTGTCATTGTAAGATCATTGATTGTTCATGAGTTCTTCCAATACCCTTGAGCTGTTTGCATAGTTTTGGACAATTTTTCCCTTCTTCACTTCCTTACACAGTGAGACTACTTCGGATTGTAATGCTTCCCTTTCTTGGTTGCTTTCTTCCAACTTATTTGGAAGTGACTCTTCAATACATTTGTGTTCTTCAACTTCAATTTTGAGACCTTGAACTTGTTCTTCAAGAGTATTGGAACGGATCTTCTCAGCATTGAGCTCTTTTATAAGCTTGATTGCCTCCTCAGAAAATTCTTCTATGGTAAACCCTTCTTCTTCATTGTTTGATACGTATTGTTTATTGTGCTTGGACATAAACAATACTTTCTCATTGGCTTCTTCTTTGCTGTCACTTTCTTCACTGGATGATGAGCTATCTTCTTTAGAGAGAAAGTTCCTTTTGGATCCTTTCTTTTTTCCTTGCTTGTTGAATTTCTTAAATCCTTTCTTTCCTTTTGAGTTTCCATCACTTTTGTTCGAACATTTTGCTACGAAATGCCCAACCTCACCACAACTGAAACATATCAATGGAAGTTTACCTTTGAATTTTCCCTTACCAGTTTTTAGTTTTCTCGTAAAGTAAGCATATTCTTCATCTGAAAGACCTTCTCCATCATCTCCCTTTTCTTCACACTTGCAGGTGCATGTAATTTCAATTGAAGGTTGTTTGTCCTTATTGGTTTTCTTAGATGAAACGAACGTAGTTTCTAGATTTGAATTACCCTCTTCTTCATCAAGTCTCATTTCATATGCTATGAGAACTCCCTGTAATTCCTCTTTGCTGAGTTTTTCCAGATTTGCACTATATTCTAAGACTGATACCTTTGGGTTGAATCTCCTTGGTAAAGTTCTAAGAATCTTCCGTATAAGAGTCTTCTCATCAACTGGCTCTCCCAATCCTTCCAGAGTATTGGTTATTTCATCGACGTATTGGAAGTATGTAGCAATGTTGCAATCTTCTTTCATTCTGAGTTGCTCAAATTTTTCTCTATAGATTTGAAGCTTTTCTTCTTTGACATTTGAGTCACCTACATATATATTCTCAAGCTTGTCCCATACATTTTTTCCAGTTTTACAACCCAACACCTTATGATAAGGAGATTCAATAAGTCCACTGATAATAATATTCTTTTCTTTTGCATCATTTACCAAATTCTTCTTACCTTGTTCATCCGCGGTTGATGTAAATCCATTTTGAACTGTGTCCCATACTTCGTAACCTTGTGCCAAGAGATAGACCTCCATTCTTCCTTTCCAGAGTGCATAATTATTTTCATTGAATAGAGGTACACCATTCTTGGTATGCTCCATGACGTCCTTCCAGATGTTAAACTGCTATTGAAGGAACCAAGCTCTGATTCCAATTGTTGGAAATATTGAGAGGGGGGGTGAATCAATATTCCTTTCAATTAGAGCAATGGTTAATCTTCAATTATTATCAGTGTTTGTACAATGATAGCAGTAAACAAAAGGAACATAAATGCATACATTTTTTAGGGTGGAAACCCACTCCGGGACAAAAACTACCTAATGCTTTTCTAATAATTCTTTAATATTCAACTCCAATTGAAAATAAAGCTCCAACTTCCTAGAATCTAGAAAATCATTCTTCTCCAGCTCCCACTGGATGGACGCTCCAACGCCCGTGATTCTTCAGTAGTCAACTGAATGGATGCCCCAACATTGATGAGCTACAACTCACCCTAGCACCACCCTACCACCCTATATAAGAATAAAAGAAGAATGGACTCCCGTACCAGGGAAAATGGTCCACTTTACAATGATATAGAATGATGTAGAAGAAGAAGATACACTAGACCATAACCCCAACTTTGACACAACCACCTAATGATGATCCTAGACCACCCGACACTGCCTCTTCAACTCTTGGTAGATAGACACTAGTACAATTTGTACAATAATGTATTTACAATGACTAAGTACAATGATACCTTTACAATGATTATATGCAGTGCTGCCCATTTGAAGAATTCATGTGATGAACTTCTTGCTGCTATTATGCACCTTGGTTTCTGTGCTTTTCATGCTACCCTCTACTACACCTTGCTTTGCTTTGCTTCCATACAAATTCTGGTCCTTTGCCACCCTTGACAACACATAGACTAGCTTTTTATTTGCCTTCTGGGAGCTCGATATTGAATCTAGTGTATCTCTATTATTTCAGATCCCCAATATTTTAATTTCGGTTTTGTAGTACTCCTCTGAGTCTTCTTTCCAATGCCACAGATCTAACCCAATTTGGATTCTTCAAGAGAGATTTATACCCAATATCTGACAATGCCCTAATTATGGACTATTTCAGCAGAGCGAACTTGTACGACATGCCACGTGTCACTTTTTCTTCATTTGGCTCTGAAATTTATAGAGAGAAAACTACAGTTTGTGCAGTATCTGCCACTTTTTATAGAATTCCAATCCGATACTCGGAGAGAGAGTTATGACGATTTTACCAAGGTCACTTCTTTGAGATGAATTTTAGGAGGCTGCAAAAACACTGACTTCCACAGATCATATCTCTAAAAATATTGGGCACCTTGATATGAAATTTTCATAACAACTTCCTCAGGATTTCAGCTTCACCTCATAAAAATTTCAGCTTCTGACCTTTGTAGAAAAAAATTTAGAGCGAAAATTCCACGATGACCTGTTTTAGATGGCGAAATCCCTTGCATAAGGAGGAAATGAGGATCACAATTTATATAAATGCTTAGGTTGAGAGGGGCTTCAACAAGTGAATGTGGGAGGGATTTTAGGAGCTTAAAAAATATTAATTACGACTTTTCAATGACCCATGCCACAACCCTATGGGGTTTTAGCCCACTAACTGGGGGTATAAAATTCAAAGATGAATATCTCTCAAACCGTGAAGAATTATGTGGTGTGCCATATATCAACGGAAACATCTCGACAAGTAGAAACCATAAAAATCATTCTTAAACCAGAATATAGTAATTTGGTAGGTCAAAATTCCCATGCAATATTGGGTTAGTCCCTAGTGTTTCTTGGGTTGACATCAATGACAACCGCTGATAAACAGTGTCAGAATATGGAATTATTGGAGAGAGGGTACTTCTGGGAAAGGATGAGGCAAGAAGTGGAGGAGTATGTACACATGTGAATCATTTGTCAACTGGACAAATCAGATACTCAAAGACAGGGAGGATTGTTGCAGTATTTTTCGATTCCAGAGATACCATGGATGAGTGTCTCTATGGACTTAATTTGTTAGTTACCAGTGGTACAAGGGTATAACGAGATTATGGTTGTTGTTGACCGTTTTTCCAAGTATGCCACCTTCGTTCCAATGAAAATACCATGTGGAGCAGATAGGAAATCTGAGCTTTTCTTCAAGCACATTATGAAGTATTGGGGGATACCATTGAGTATTGTATCTGATAGGGATCCACGCTTTACAGGGAAGTTTTGGAATTCTTTATTCAAGCTAGTTGGGATAGAATTTCTACAGAGTTTGAATTACCATCCACAGACAGATGGACAAATCGAACACATTAATGCATTGATGGAAGCCTACTTGAGACATTTTATCACGGTTGATCAGAAGAATTGGCATGAACTCCTGAATATTTCTTAGTTTAGATACAATATGCAGAATATTTCCGCAACTGGGTATACTCCATTTTAGTTGGTCAAAGGAAAGATGTCAGTTATACCACATAAAGTGCTACCTAGAGGATTTGGGAAGAGCCCTCATGTCAAGAGGTTCCTGACAGCATGGGAGGATGCCTTGGAGTTAGCGCAGATTAACTTGTATGATACAGCAGGGAGGATGAAGAAATGGGCAAACAAGGATAAGAGGGATGCACACTTCGATGTTGGAGACATGGTTTATCTGAGGATCACCGAAGATCAGTTTCAGCCACCTAAGGTGTTGGCTCAAGGGGTCCTAACCCAGGTTCAGAGTTCAAGGTTTTCCAACAAACCCCTATACTACTGGCCGTTTCGGAAATGACCCGCTTGCGCAGGTCAAAGTCTCACCCGAAGTAGTATGGGTGGGTGTTGGAGATAGGTTTCCGCAACCTGAGAAAGGGTAGGTAAGGCAAGCAGAGCTGCGTCTGGCCCCATGATACACAGATCGCCTCTTTCTGGGCAGGATCTATAGGTCTCTTTTCGCATCCACGTGCACAAGGTCAATTATACTACAGTGTATGATGATTATATACTTCTATGATAGTAGCACAGTATTGCATAACATAGAACAGAACAAATCCAGATGCAGTAAACACACTTACACAGAACTTTCACAGCTAAATATAGAATACGCATAATACAGTAACTACCAAAGATTCGCATAAATAGTACACATAGATTCAATTCTCAAACATCCTTTCTTATTCATCAATTCATCAATTCCCTATTACAATACTCGTCCCATCTTGCACACACAGTAGTAGGGTCCGCACACAGTAGGGCTCTGGATCTCCGCGCACACAGCCAGCAGGAGTCCTTTCCCCAAAAACCCAAACATATCTACTAAACCACAAGTCGCATCAACCTCTCATTTTTTTGCCTTGCAATTCAAAATGTTCCTCTATTTATAAAAATTGACCCTAATATTTCCTATGGTCCGCAAACCATGGTTTGCGGATTCTAGGTCTACCCTTTGACCCATTACACTGCATTCGGGCAGGGATAATTTTAAGGATGGAAAATTATCTTGAAGTTTAAAAAATTGTCGAATCTCACTAGTCCCTATTATGCAAACTATAAAATGTTTTTCGATGTATTTGTAAAATTATTCAAATTTATAATGATATTATATATATTTTCTATATAATGTTGGCAATTTTTAATGTAAAATAATTTTATACTGTAAAATTTGGGCGATCATTTTTATAAAAAAATGGAAATTGGCGAATATTTTTTTTGGAAAAAGTATGGAAAATTATCCCACCTGCGAATATTAGCCCCTAAAATTTTCCATGCTTTCGGGGCTTTGACCCACCCAAAAACCCCCGCGTTAGACTAAATATAATAAAAAATATACAAAATCGGACCAGTTTTGCAACTCGTAGGAGACCCTATTCCAACAGTCCACCAACACAATCTTGTGACTCGTCCCGAGTCACTATGGTGGTATGGCCTCTACTTGCATGCGTAGGGCATTGAGGGCTGCGACCAGCGGAGGTAACACTTCCTTACTTTGAGTAGCAGCACTTTGTGCAAGGTCTACAAGCTTCTGGGAGGTCGGGCCTTCAGTTGTCGCGGTCACACTCTCGAGGGTCTGAGTTAGTTGCTTGATCACACCATCAATATCCTGCGAAAGTTGGAGGGCTGTGGTAGCCCAAGGCTTCAGATGTTCCTCCATGATGTGCTGTTTACGCCGGAGTTTCTCAATCTCGTCCTGGAGATCATTGCTGGTCTTCAAACGTGCCAAGTGCTGTGCAGGTACCAAGGTGGGTAGCGTAGTGTTGACCTGCTCGAAAGCTTCTTCCTTCTGCCATAAATCTTGATTGATTTCATGGAGGACCGGATCGCGCTGGACCTTAGTCCAGATTTGCATGGCTGATTCCAGCAACTGGGCACTGTGGGAAATCTACCCCGAAATAACATTTGTTGCATCGGTTGCTAGGGAAGCGCCCTGGGTGCGGACTTTTGGAGGCGTTTCTGGTTGTAGTTTGGCCTGTAAGTCAGTGATTTGTTGTTCCAACTGTGTCTTGACGGTGTGTATTTATAGCCTAGAAGCTTTGAGTGTCGCAACCAATTTTTCCACTTTAGCCCGAGGCGTGTCTTCAGCCGGGATCTCGTCTGTAACCTGAGTGCCGAGCTGGTGGATCACTGTTTCGAGCTCCGCCTGCTGTGAAACGGCGAGGAATAAATCAACATCCTGCTACGTGATGGTGTGCTCAGTTGTACCAAGTTGTTGGTGTAATTGCTGGTCGCGATGGCTAATATCCTGGAATACATGGTTGTGAAGGCCTTGTAAAGCTTCGTGGGGCAGCTTAGCCAGGTCTAGCTGGGTTCCTGTTTCCACTTGGAGCTGAGTTCCTACCAGGGCAATGCTAGGTACATTCCAAATATGACTTTCCTCCATGAGTAGTGCTGAACTGCTAGTGACCAAAGGGGTCCGTGCTTGGCCAACGTTGGTCTGCACCATATCCATTTTTAACTGGAGGGCGTGGAGCTCGGCCTGGAGGGTGTCGAGCGTGGCCTTTTGTTGTTCCCCTATGGATGCACATTTGTCTTCTATAGCCATTGTGACTGCATCTATGATTTTCTCGAGTTCACCGTCAATCAGTGTGACTGTCACATCATATTATGCGCGATGGGCGCACTGTTTCTTTCGGGATCCTGGTGCTAGCTCACTTGACTGCTTCGTATTGGTGGGAGGGGTGGTATCTTTGTTAGAGCCTACCTATGCTGTGGCCGCGGTGGTCTGCGGCAGCTCTGTATCCCTGTTCTTGGCTATGTTTGAGCCCATCTGGCTGGGCTCCGCGGTCTCCTAACGGGTGTCTGTGAAGCCTTTCTTCCAGGCATGGGCCATAGTGTGATCATCAGGTCAATCTCTTCATCTGCTACCATATATGGTAGTGTTGTACATGTCCAATTATTGAGGCTGCGGATCTGAATATGGTGCATGGTAACTTGGAATTCTACAATTTGTCTTTGGAATTTTTATTTGTCATATACCGTGGGGGATAGTCGGGGTCGGGAATTTATAGCGGCTGCCACACTGCTCTGGAAGAGGATCCAGAAAAATTTGTTATCCTCAATGCATTGTGCATCCTTAGAGTCCCATAAATGAGCATACTGAGCTCCTTAACACATCCTAGGAGGAAGCTCAGGGAGGACCGACTCCTCGAGAGTGTTCCAGGCGACTAGTGCTATTAGGAGTAATAACCATGAATAAAAGAAGGATGTCCCCTCCTCCTGGGATTCGTGGACATTAGACAGAAATTCATCGCATAAATATTGAGCCCAATTGAAGGAAACGCCCTTTGCACACTGTTGAGTCTCAAAAGTGTTCTCCATATTCATACATATTTCTATTATGTCATAACCATTTAGCTCTTATTTCATAGCCATTTGACCTAAAACCCTACATCAAGTAACCATTTTCATAAATATATGGGTTAGGATCCTTGTTTTCCAAAGTTATTTATTTTATATATTTTAAGTGAATTTATGATTAGAAACTAGAAAATTAACATAGTTTCGTATATCTATATATGTGTTATGAGTTTTGTGACATGTGTAGGTCAAAAGGAGACTTCTAGAAGACCCTTATGTGGCACTCTAAGACCAAATTCGAATTTGGTTGGAGAAGATTATGGGATCAAGAGGATATGTGTCTCACTTCCTTTTTGTATTGAAACTCTAAGAGGATATGTGTCTCACTTCCTTGTTGTATTGAAACTCTAAGAGGATATGTGTCTTATTCCTCAAGTTGTGTTAAAACTCTAGAAAGACATGTGTCTTATCATTTCCTATTTTGATTGTAACTCTAGAGATGGAGGGAGAGATTCATGGACTCTCATTAATGAGATGACTCCTCATATTTTGTATAAATAGGAGAAGCTTTCTCCTATCATAGGTAATGAGGAAGTAATGAGGAAGTAGATTTGTAACAAAGTTCAAGATGGAATGGGATGTAGATTTATGAGTTTTTGAATAAAGAAGCTTAGTTCTTTGATGCTATTGTGATCTTATCTTCAAGGAGCTAAGGACTACACCAAATTGGTAGCAGAGGGCCCCTGCTATCCAAGGAGGCTTTTACATGATTTCTAGATAAGTTGCTTTCAATTCTGTTTTGTCATATTTCCTTACTTAGATTGCTTTCTGAAATCATAGCTTTTAGCATAATTTTTCATGACAGCCCGGGCATTTGCATATCTTTTGACTAATGACATGGAATCAATATTGTTCTGCTGTTAATTTATTTTTTCTTAGTTTTTGTTTAATTCCGGTATTGCTTTGTTTATTTCAGTCTTGCACATTTGCTTCAGTAGTTAGATTTAGATATATTAAACTGCTCATAACATCTTCAGTTGCCTCCGAAAGCCACAGCTGGACTGATGGTGAGGGATTGTATTATGAAATGTGTAGTTTGATATTAGTTTCCTTTCCGCAAGTTAGATATATTAAATTGCTCATAACATCTTCAGTTGCCTCCGAAAGCCACAGCTGGACTGATGGTGAGGGATTGAATTATGGATGTGTAGTTTGATATTAGTTTCCTTTCTGCAAGTTAGAAATATTAAATTGTGCATGACATCTTCATTTACCTCCGAAAGCCACAGCTGGACTGATGGTGAGGGATTGAATTATGAATGTGTGGTTTGATATTAGTTTACTTTCTGCAAGTTAGATATCAGTTACTCAAGTTGTTTATGGTTACTTCCGAAAATCATAGCCGGACTAATGATGAGGGATCAGAAGACAAGTTGATGTAATTTGATTTAGATTTACTTTATTGCAACTTTTGGATTTCTTTCAGCATAGTTTCTTTTGTGTTTAGACAGCAGCAAGAATAGTTTGGTTTCATGCTCACTAGTTCACCGTTTTGATTTATTAGATTAGCAGCACCTTTTTCATTTCAGTAGCACATTTTCATTTCCTTTCAAGTTTTGTCATTGTATGTTTCAAATTCCTTTTTCAGTTTCAAGTTGGTAAATCATTATAAAGGACATCATTGCCTTGAATATCCATAACCATACTTGTCTTTAGAATTTCATAAAAATCCAAAAACGACAAAAAGTAAGAGATAGGTTATCTTGCACATATAGTGCGCCACACTTCGTCAGCTTACGAATCCCTGGTTGATAATTTATGTTAGCAATTTAGGACACACTAAATTGACCAAACACACACTAGTCAGCCAACTGAATAACATAGGCGGGGACAGTTGCAACCTGGCACTTCCTCATTAGCTTGCAAGCTAAGAGCCTAGTAGCCATCTATGTAGCAGGAAAATTGATAGTCTAGATCACAAACCATCGCCGATTTCGACTCACCTTGTAGGTCTTCAGCACAAATGTAGCAGTGTCCACTTCGTACTTCTTTCCTACCCGCTCCAGAGGGTGCGGCCTGTGCATAGGAAGGCCTGTAATCTTGTGGATCAACGCAACATCAATAGGGACCCTGTCTCGAAACCATAAGCAGCCATCATGAATGAGGGTGAGCAACTAGAAAGCCAATCGATCTGTGACATTTTAATGGCCAAAATGGGGCATTCGGAGTAGATTCAAGAGTCCAGACCTGGCCAAGCCGCATACCCAGCGTTGAGGCACCACTGTGACTCCATCATTTCCACGGATTGTATCAAAGTACAATGCGGGGGCCAATTCAGGGAGGGTTTCGAAGTTTTCCAAGTCGTGATCATCAAAATTGACCTCGTGGAGTCGTCCGCAGGGATCACTGATGACAGGGACCTCACCCAGAGTTAGGCGGGTTTGCAGATAGGTGACCAAGACATCCAATTTTTTTGGCGTTCGCGTAGATGGTCTACGTGGGCGAACGAAGGGAGGTAACCAATTGATTGGGTTAGCGAGCAGAGCACCCTCCTGCACGTCTGGATCTAGAGGTGATGCCGGCGGATACCTGGCGTGCCTTGGAGAAGTCTTAGGCTTCCCGGTAGCCCATCTCGTAGCTTTCAGAGCTTTTCCTGAGCCTTGTGATTTTTCTTTTCCTTTCCTTGTGACCGGCGTAGAGGGAACTCCTTCCAGTTCAGACTCAACTTCCATTATTTCCTCAACGTCAGGCCCCATTGGGGCCTAAGGTTTGGTAGGGTTAGTGGTCGGCATCCTTGCACGAAAAATGAATCCCAGCCCTGGGTGACTACTATCAGACGAAGCAGGGTGACCAGACATGAGGGGGATAGTGAAGATACGGGAAATCTGATAGCTCAAGTTCTTCCAAGAGAATAATGATGAGTGAAAGTTATGCAAGTGAAACGACACCTCTGGTTGAACTATCCTACTCCTTTTATATTATCCCCAAGTGTGCAACGGTAAGGTAAAATTTATCTAAGATGGGTCCAATAGGAAACAGTAAAAAATCCTCAAAATTCGTTTGATTAAATGCTTGGAGGTCGCTCCTTCCAATGGTAACTTTTTCTTTTTACCAATGGTTACTATTCCAACGGCTAGTTTTCATATCACCAATGGGCTTGGCCTATCTTGGTGGGCTTGGCCTATCCGTTATGCTAGGTTCAAACATCCGTATCGTTCGCGTGCCCCCCCCCCCCCCCCCCCAAAACACAAGCTTGCTTACTAGGAAACTCATGACCAATGACAAAGAGAACCTTACCATTTATGTGAATGAGGTTTTAAGAGGGGTTGTAGTCAGAGCGTACTATCTTAAATGTAGCTGTTTTTTTTGTCGTAGAAGCGGTCAAATGGATGAGAGATCTACTTTCTAAACCTATGGCTGGTGTAGAGTTCATTTTAATGCTACTTTCTCATGGGTCAGCCTAACCCTTTTCCGAGGTTGGGCCACAGTAGTCGATTATTCCTGGTCCCTTCAAGGCCCTTACCTTAGAGGAAACGTAGCGGAAGTTTTTTGTGATCCGCAGAAAACGCAGCACAGAGACATCATGTAACCAGTTCTGCCAATTCTCTATTTCCTCATTGGGATCAAATAAGCATTTAGTATCCCCCTCCCAGCAAAGTAATTCATCCCCTATTAGGTTTTCCGTGTCTCGTGTAGTTAACTTATAGATATAGTCCACATCTTCCTCCTTGGGTACTGGTTTAGTGTAGCATTTACCTTCCGCAGGGTCTAATGGTACTATCACCCTTGTGCTATTATTTTTGAATACCATGCTTCATTTTTTTAAGTTAATAATACAGCCCATGTCGATGGCCCAATCTAATCCCAGTAGCATAGGGTAGGGGTCTGCATCCTCGACGATTTGAATGACTTCAAAGTCAGCCCAGACCTTAACCCCTGCGATATCTACCATAATCCCCGATAGCCTTCCCAACGGTATGATATTTTGTTGATTAGCCATGCGTAGCTGGATAGTGGACCATTCCAATGTTCGTTCGCCCATTCATTGCCAAGTGTTTTTAGGTAATATATTGGCATTTGATCCGAGGTCTAAAATAACCCGGTCCATCTCGTAATTTCCGATCTGGGCCGCCAATCACATCTCCCTCCCAGTGCGTTTCTGATATCTGTATAATTTGTGCACATCCTTAATATCGGGGGTCACGGTGGAGCACGTTGCAAAGCTGTCTATTAAAGCCTGCAGATTTTGTATCGCCTTTGGGTTACACAGTAATTTCATACATGCCTGCAAGAAGGGTTTAACCTCCTCGTCTACCTTAAGATTCGCAGGGGGTAGGAACGTGGATGTCTCGATCCCGATGAAGTCCCTTCGAGCTTCCACAAACATTTCTCTAGCTTTGTCCAGGTCTAGGCCTTCTTATTTTCCAATTTCCTTGCGGATCAGTGTTTCAGTTTCAACCTTCTCCTCACTCCCTCTAGTAGCCAATCCACTACGCGTAACAATATTTATGCTTGGATCCTTATCTTGTAGCTCAGTCTTAACCCTCTGCACCTTCGAGTTTCTATAAACGTTTCTCTAGCTTTGTCCAGGTCGTACTGGGCTGGGTCCCTTGCTTGATCTGGGGCGCGTCGGGCTAGGTTCTCCTGTTCGTAGGTAGTCTGGGCACAGATCTTTCATATGTCCTGATACTCGACATTGTAGGCACCATAGATCTGCGCCAGCTTCTTTTCCTCATTCCTTTCGTAGGTCTTGAATCTCCATGTGCATTGCCCCGAGCTGCTCCTGGATTTTCTGTACTCTTAACGAAGCATCTTCCCTGGGCGTAGCTTCTAGCTTCATAGCAGCTTCCAAATATTTTTCCTGTGATTCGAAATTCTAGTGACCCATAGGTACGCGTAGGTGAGGTAGTAGCATAGCGATGAACCACTCCGTATGCTATCTGTCGTCATACTTAAATTCTCCTTCTCAGATAGATTTCTTTAGATGTTGATCAGCTTCCCACACAGACTCAGTCGTTCCTTGCTTTAAGTCTTTCACATCTACTACGATCTAAGAGTAAGACTTAGGTTTTTGGAACTATTGTTTTAGGGCATCCTTAATATCTTGAATAGATGTGCTCCCATTTTGAGATATGTACCGCATATACTAGTCCAGCGCTCTCTCTTCAAAGGCTAGGGACAGTTGTGCCCTTTTCACAGTATCACTCACCACACCTTGCCTAGTCCATACCGAGTCTGCAACAAACCAAAATTAGTCCATGTCCTCATCTCCCACACCTTTAAAGGTAGGTAATTTCAAGTGCGCTGCCATATCTTCTTCTATAGCAGGGTTTCGGGCTAGGTTTTATCCTTATGTGGTTCTGATGGTGGTGTAGCTGGCGGGCTTTGCGTAGCCACTCCTTTCAGTGGGTTATAGACAGATTTATCCCCTTCTTGATTGGTTCGATAGTACTTACCGCTCCGCATTGTACTTCCATTCAAATTGGAACTCATTCAATCGAACCTTCTCTTCTTCCTTGTCAGGCCTTCAATAATTCTCTTGGCATTACCCAATCCCTTCCTCAAAATGCTCTAGGTCCTGGAAATGAAACCATTTGTTGGCTCAAGGGGTTCTGACCCAGGTTCGGAGTTCAAGGTTTACCAACAAACCCCTATACTACTGGCCTTTTTGGCAGTGACCCACTTGCGCAGGTCAAAGTCTCACCCGAAGTAGTATGGGTGGGTGCTGGAACAAGGTTTCCATACCTTGAGAAAGGGTAGGTAAGGCAAGAAGAGCTGCGTCTGGCCCTGTGATACCCAGATCGCCTCTTTCTGAGCAGGATCTATAAGTCTCTTTTCGCATCCACGTGCGCAAGGTCAACTATACTACAGTGTATGATGATTATATAATTCTATGACAGTAGCACAGTATTGCATAACACATAACAAAACAGATCCAGATGTAGTAAACACACTTAGACAGAACTTTCGCAGCTGAATACAGAATACGCATAATACAGTAATTACCAAAGATATGCATAAAAAATACACATAGATTCAATTATTAAACAACCTTTCTTATTCATCAATTCATCAATTACCTCTTACAATACCTGTCCCGGCCTGCGAACACAACAGCAGGGTCCACACATAGTAGGACTCTAGATCTCCGCACACACAGCCAATAGGATTCCTTTCCCCAAAAACCCAAATAGATCTACTAAACCACAAGTCGCATCAATCTCTCCTTATTTTTCTGCTTTACAATTCAAAATGTTCATCTATTTATAACAATTGAACCTAATCTTTCCTATGGTCCACAAACCATGGTTTGCGGATTCTTGGTCTACCCTTTGACCCATTACACTGCTTTCGGGGCTTTGACCCACTCCAAAACCCCTGCGCTAGACTAAATATAATAAAAAATATACAAAATCAGACCAGTTTCGCAGCTCTAAGGAGACCTTGTTCCAACATAAGGGGATTTCTAGGTCTTTGATGAGACGATATGATGGACCATTCCACATAAATAAGAGAGTTGTTGAATTTTCATATGAACTAAAGCTTCCAGACCACATGCGTTCCAGACATCCTGTCTTCCATAGGATCCAATTGAAGAAAAGTTGACTTGATGTTGATCACCTTGAGCGAGCAGCACCACTGAGAGGTCCAACAATGATCATTGACATTCCAGACTTGATTTTGGAGAAGATCCTTGATCTTCGTATGACAGGCCTTGGGAGAAATGGCCAAAGGGAGTTTCTCATTTAGTGGAGAGACAAAACGGAGGAGGCGATTTGGGAACCGGAGGATTCGCTGTGGAATTGACAAAATGAGATAGCAAAGTTTGATGAGAATTTGATGAGATCTAGCGGATTTCCAAGGATGAAAATGAATCAAGGTGGGGGAGTATGTCAGGCCCACAAGTCGGCGTTTCTTGACTCGGGCGAGTCGGGCGCCCCACATGGGCGCACATAGGAAATTCAGTGGACGGAAGTGCACCAGGGCGACGGGCACACCCATGGGTTCCTTAAGGTCATATCGGGCACCTTGCAACATTAGGAGCATTTCTTCGCTTCATAACCGTGGACATGTGAAATTATGGATGAGTTGCAGTGTAATGGCATAGCGGTAGGGTAGCAACGTTTATATGGAGTGTGGCTATCGTTGCACCATAGGAGATGGACGAGCTGATGTTATTATGTGATATGGCGAAAGTGTTGAACCATGGGTCGGTTTGGATCAGGTCCACTGAGATCCACCCAACACCCTCATACTTGGTGGATTCATGCATATATATAACGCAACGAAGGGATGTGCTAAGTCATCGATCAACAGTCATCCATCCGCAAACACAACGCAACTTTCGACTTGCGAAGTGGAGTGGAGGATGAGCTTGTGAGTCAGGCAGGCTTATTTCTAAATGCGGTGGGTCATTTGGGTTAGCTCGGGTTGAAGGTTGTGGACATGCAGGGTACGGGTCACGGCAGTGCAGCGGCAGTTCGACGGGTCAGTTCAACTAGTGTTTGCGGATGTGCAGGGCACAGGTCACGGTGGCACATTGCGACGGAGTGCGGCGGGTCTACGGTTGAGTCATGTGACTGGCCCATGACCGAGTTTCGGTCATGGCTGCGGTGCAGCGGTGCAACCAAACACTATACGATTGTGGTAGGGGTTGAACGTGTTCAACAGCTCGGTTCGAGTCGTGTGACTCCCCGACAGCGTGCGAAACTTGTGAAGGGTTGAGTTGTGTAAGAAATATTTTATGTAATAACATGGTGCTCAACTTGTATAAAAAAATGAGCTAATTTTATATAAGATATTTATAAAATTGTGTTATCTTTATATTGGCGATGTGCACATTCTTATTGCTGAATATGTTTTAAATTCCACATAAAACATGTTATAATAAAGTGAACATTAACACTTGAAATTTGGAAAGGCGTAGTTCGGAAAATGACGAAAAAGAAAAGTAGTAGTTTAGTCGATGCCGAACAGCCCGCCAATGAGGGAATGAAGTATGGGGGCATGACACCGTTGGCTATGTGCATGGGTAGAATGAAGGTGTTGTAAGGAAGATATAAACCGTGAATGAATTTGGATGAAATCTGAGTATCTAATGCATCTGTATTCTGCTTTATGATCTGTTTCTGCATGTTATTTATGTTCGGATCGGTTGCGCAACTGTATTTTACCTTAGATGAATGATTAATGTATGAATTTATTGTTGTTAATCATAATTTTTATGCATTAAGGACTATTGAAATGGATTGCGGATTTGTATCAGTGCGCAAACATGATAACCTATGTAACTTGACCTAAATATGTCTGGTTAGGGTTCCTGGTTAGAGATTTTGTTGCGAGCGTTAGATCAGAGTTGTTTAGATCTAAAAACACCCACATCATTTAATTCTCTCTGAGGGTGTGGAAATGTGGTTCCATCACCCTCCCATACTATTTTGGGTGAGACACTGACTTGCTCACGTAAGCCATTGTCGAAAGCGCCAGTAGTAAGAGGGTTTTGTTGGTTAACCTTAACTCCAAACTTGGGTCAGGACCCCTTAAGCCAACAAATGGTTCCGTTACCAGGACCAGGATCATTTTGAGAGAGAATGGGTGATGTGACGACCATCAAAATCTGAATTAGAGGACTGTTTTGAGAAGAAAATTCAAGAATTTTCCCTTAAGGAAAACATAAGTAAGAAGTTATCTGCTGAAGATTGGAAAGATAAGTATATATTCACAGAGGTACACGATATCTTCTTTGTGATCTTTGCGCATGAATTACATGAGTGGTTATCAAGATTAGCAGAGTTCCAAACCTGTTGGAAGGATGACAAGGTCACGTATTGGACATGTGAATTGATCCAACAACTACAACAGACTAATAATTCCATCAGCCAAACTGTAGATTACTAGGTTGACAACATCTTAGGTGGGCTTGTGACAGAATTTGTAGTAGATCAGTTTTTGTCGTATTTTGAAGCTGAAAGGAGATTTTTCAAGGGATAGAGAGGTAGATTCATACACTCTTTGTCTCTGCTAATTAAGATGCTATTGTGTGAAAAGGATTTTTTGTGCAACCACACTGAGTGAATGACCCTATCTAAGCTAGAAAGCACTACGCGCAGTGGAAAATATTATCGGGCCAATCAGAGAGGGGACATATCTGTATACATCCCTATGAGAAATTCACCTAATATAGATAGTAGTGAGGTTGTGCACACCGAATATAGCCCTTCTGCTATGCCACATGTGAACTCGTGCAGGGGTAAGACATATCCTACCCCACCACCACTACCACTTGCAAAAGATATGGCCACACATATGAAGCTTCCCACCTTTAATGGTGTGGGGAATGAGGACATGGATAGGTTTTGGTTTGTTGATGATGCAATGTGGATTGTGCAAAATGTTAACACTGATGTTGCCAAGAGAGCGCAACTGACTATGGCATTTGAAGGTCGTGTGTTAGAATGGTTTATCAGATATCTAGCTTAGAACATTGATCCCAATATTGTGAAAATTAAGGATTCTTTGAAAAAGAAATTCAGGAAGCCGAAGTCCTACTCACAGTGCATGACAGAATTAAAATTTATCAAACAAGAGTCGAATGAATCCGTTTGGGAGGTTGATCAACCGCTAAAGCACAACATCAGCGAAGGAGGATTTTTTTTATGATGATAAACAACATAAGGAATGTTTCATTGCCATGCTATTACCACATCTGCGGGGGCCTATGAATGAACACAAGATTGATTCTCTGGCCGAATCTTTGGAAATTGCTATGAAAATTGAAGTTGTGCCCAGAGCGGATGATCAATTCGGAATACTACAAATTCAAAGTCAACTGGAGGCAATGCACTTGGAGATTCAGAACCTATGCAAAGAGCAAGGTAAATAAATTGGCACAGATGTATGGTGCATACATTGTAAGGGTTCAAGCCATAACAAATATCAGTGTACTATGTTCTCAGATTACATGCAAGTAGGGGCACCGAATCCACTGCGCCCCGGGGATGCTACTGGTCCAAGTGGTACTACCACATTATGGTGCATTGATTGTATGGTATTTGGATGACATGATACAGACCATTTTCCTCGATTAGTAAGCTATGTGCCAGAGCTGAAGCAACAATGGTGTAATTTTTTCTCTTCAGTTGGTCATGATGAGCACCACTGCCAAACATTTTACCTAATGATGGACAGTGCTAACCTCTATAGAGTGTAGACCGACCCATATTCACCAACATCTCACTCTGGACGTGGAGGATCCCCAACAAGAGGAAGGGGAGGGGGAATATGTGGAGGCACAGGTGGGGGAAGAGGACAATTAATCTTCAATAACTGTGGAGACGTTGGACACTATGCGCGTGACTTCCCAAACCCTGCGTGACAATATTACAGGTACTCTAGGAAATTTGATCATGTAATTGAAGATTGTTCCGTGTTAATTGCTAGAATGCAAGAAAAGCAACATCAGACACCTACACAAAACATACAAATGGTTAAAGCTGAACCGTGTGATGATGACCCAAGTGTCAACATAATTACACGTAGTGGTGCTACCACCAGAGGATATGAGGAAAATAAGGTTGATTCATAACCACTGATCAGAAAGGCTTCTAATAAGAAGGAAGGACTTAACCTGTAGAAGGAAAAGGAGACTTTTATTGAAGCCATAAAGGATTTTGCTGCTATAGGGCCGACGTCCACATCGAATTCTATCATGGAATCAAATATTCATGATGAATTCAAACCATTCCTACAATCTTGCATTAATCTATTATGCAATCAGAAAGTAGTAGATAATATTTATGCCCTGATAAACAGTTGCATGGACAAGGAAGTACCTCACACTAAGACTAAGGCTGTGAATAAGATTTATAAGAACAAGAAGATAATTGGTTGGGAGATGCGCATGACTGTGAAAATTGGAGAGTATGAGATGATCAAGTCAACCTGGACCTAGGGTCTGATGAAAATGTTCTACCTAAGCATACCTGGAAAAATATAGGAGAGCCGAAGCTGGAATGGTCCACCATTCAGCTACACATGTCCTATCAACAGAAGATCATTAAGTTTGGGAGACTTCCACAAGTTTTGGTAGACATTGTTGGAGTAAAGGTATGCACAAACTTTGAAGTGATACAAATTGTGGATGATGCAGATCCCTGCCCTATGCTGTTAGGGTTGGATTGGGCCATCGATATGGGAGGAATCATCAACTTGAAGCATAGAAGCATGATCTTTGAAAATTATGGAACGAGGGTGATAGTACCACTGGACCTGGCAGAAGGAGAAAGATACACTGAGCCAGTGCGCGAAGGATAAGATATCGACCATATATACAAGCTAACTGCACGGGACGAGGATCAGATCAACCTTATAGCTGATGGAATGCTGAATTGGGAAAATTATAGTTCATGTTTTTCAGATTTGGATGGAGAAATGGAGAACTGGCATAATCAGTTCCATGATGTTTTTGCATTGCACTGCCTCAGGATCATTAAGAAATTTCGATGCATCTCCTTAGAGGTAAGAGAAATACCCTATTATGATGGTTCTGGTAGTGTCATAGTATTTCTGGAAGAATTGGAAAAGGTTGTCCTGGAAGAAAGAAGGTTCCAGGCACTCGATATGGCTATGCGCGCAACCCTAGCGCGTTGGTGGGATACACAAAAGGGAGTTTTTAAGGACTAGGAGGAATGTAACAAAATTATGACGTTGCGCTTTGAGCCTCTCACTACCCCACCAACTGAGCTTTTCTATGGTCAGGGAGACCTACACAAGCACCTGGCCATGTGGGTGCAATTTTGGAAGGAAAATACCTGGAACAAGTGGGTTCATATGTTTATTCATTCGTTAGGGACGGTACCTACTACTTGGTATCTGGAAACGGAGCTGCACTGAGGAACTAGCCATTGGATTACAATGAATGATGATTTCCTATCAACCTTTATCTTGGTTTGGGGATCAGAGGAATTGGATGAAGCCGTGTAGGATATAGAAGCTCTTATCTTTGATGAATCTCGACCTCAAAGTAGCATCGGACATGCAGATGCAAGATATTTTAAATTGTAGAAACCTATCACTAGAAGATAATGAAGACGATCCAAGAAATATCAACATCCCTGAGTCCAAAGGGGAGCGTACAGTTGCGGGGCCCTCATTGGGAATGGTAGATGTAACTAAACCTCTGAAGTTAAAGGAAGTCAACATTGGGACAAATTAATAGCCCAAGTTGGACAAAATCAAGGATTACTCGGATGATGATACAGTACGGAATGTTGTGGAGCTACTGATAGAGTATCAGGACCTGTTTCCCATGATTTTTTCTGAGCTCAAAGGGATTGTAGGATACCTAGGTGTTATGAATATCACTTTGAAGCCATATGTGCGCCCTACAAAGCAGCAACCATACCGACTGAATCCCAATTATAAATAGAAGGTAAAAGACGAATTAGAGAAGATGGTTGATGCAGGAATTATTGAGCCAGTAGAGCAGTCTGATTGGGTAAGCCCAATGATGGTTCAAGAAAAGAAGACCAAAGGAGAGATAAGGATTTGTGTAGATATGCACAAGCTAAATGATGCATGTGTTCATGACCCCTTCCCTACTCCATTTTTAGATGAGATCCTGGATAATGTGGGAGGACAAGAGGCTTATTATTTTACTAATGGATTTTTGGGGTATCATCAGATCAGAATTGTGCTTGAAGATTGCAGCAAGACTACCTTTGCAACAGAATGTGGGTCTTTCCAGTACACTGTCATACCTTTCAAATTGAAGAATGCACCTGTGATCTTCTCGTGCGTAGTGGTGGTTGTGTTCAAATAATTCATGCATAAATTTTTGGAGGTATATTTTGATGACTAGACAGTGTTTGGGTTGGTAAAGAAACACGTGTCAAACTTGCACATGATGCTTGACACTTGTAGGAAGCACCATATTTCTCTTAACTTGAAGAAATGTATATTCTGCGTACCTTTTGGAATTTTTTTGGGACATATAATGTGTAAGCAAGGATTGATGGTAGACCCGACCAAGATAGCAGTAATAATCAACCTAGAAGTTCCCACTAACGAGAAACAACTACACTCCATCCTAGGACATGCCAGATATTACATGAAGTTCATTAAGGGCTATGCTATGATCACTGTGCTAAAGGAGAAGTTACTGAAGAAGGATGTGTCATTCTTCTGGGATGAGGAATGTAAAAAGAGCTTTGAGCTATTAAAAGAAAAGATGGTCACTGCACCTATTTTGATAATTACAGATAGGTCCAAGGTTCTCCATGTACATGTGGATGCATCTGGTATAGCACTTGGGATCGTTTTAGCGCAGCCAGGAGAAGGAGACATTGATCACCTTGTTGATTTTTCCAGTATGAAACTCTCTAGTGCATAGCACAACTACTCAACCACAAAAAGGGAACGGTTTGCCATGGTCTATGATCTGCAAAAATATAGGCACTATCTACTAGGAGGACACTTCAAAATGTTCACTAATCATTCTTCTTTGAAATACCTCGTCAATAAGCCTGTGATGGGGTGGGGGGGGAGATTTGCAGATGGTTGATGTTATTTCAGAAATATGACTTTGAAATCATTGTGAAGCCGAGAAGATTGAACGTTGGACTTGACCATTTGTCATGCATCGAAAATGGGGAAGAACCAACTATCCTGGAGGAGCGATTACCTAATGTGTAGCATTTTTCTATCAAGATGGTGGATGAGCACTTTGCTGATATTTTTCATTTTCTGACCACTGGAAACACGCCTGCTGAATATTCAGTGCAATATAAGAAGGATTTGGTTGCGCGCGTAGCTAATTTTACCCTAATTGTTGGTCAGTTGTGTAAGCTAGGAGCATATGAAGTATTGAGAAGATATGTGTTGGAACACGAGAGACGTGATATCTTGGCTGAGGCTCATGGAGGGGTGGCAGGAGGCCATTATGCTAGGAAGGCTACTGCACAAAAGGTGTTGCATGCTGGGTTATGGTGGCCCACACTGCACAGTGATGCACATGCATATTGTTGAGCCTGTGATGCATGTCAGAGAACAGGGAAGCCCTAGCGCATAGAAGAAATTCCCCTGTAGCCATAAATGGCCCTGTAGGCCTTTGATAAATGGGCTATAGATTTTGTTGGACCAATCACTCCTCCAGGGATGAATACTGGAGCGCACTATATCATCACTGCCACATATTATGTAACCAGATGGGCAGAAGCCAAGGCAGTTAAGGATTGTACTACAAATAATGTTGTGCACTTCATTTTTTAACATATTTTGACTAGGTTTCGATGTCTGAAGATACTGATGAGTGATAGAGATACACAATTTTTTAATGAAACCATTGAAGTTCTGACAGAGGAATTTCAGATCCATCACCAGAAGAGTACCCCTTATCACCCTCAGGAAAATGGTGTGGTAGAATATTTCAACTAAATTTTGGAGGATGCGCTCACAAAGATCTCTAATGCCAATCAGAATGATTGGGACGTGTGCATCCCTTCTGCGTTATGGGTGTATAGGACCACATGCAAGAAGTTGACTAGGAAAACACCTTTCAGGATGGTCTATGGACAAGAAGAAATCATGCCAATGGAATATATCATCCCAAGCGTGCGCCTCACAACATTCACTAATATGGTTGGGACTGACATCATGGAGGAACGTCTTTCGTAGTTGGTTTCCTTAGAGGAAGATCAATTCATTGCTAAATTCCATCAGCAACTATAGAAGGCACACGAAAAGGCCTGGCATGATAGGCACATCAGAAAGAAGGTGTTCAAGAGGAAGCCTTGGTCTTGTTATACAACAATCAGTTTGCGTGCCACCCAGGGGAGTTCAGGAAACATTGGCTAGGGCCTTACATTGTGAAGGAAATCACTAATGGAGGTATGGTGTGCTTGGCCACGTTGTGGTGAGAATCTTCCCGGGTATTTCAATGGAAGTCAGCTGAAGGCTTACAGAGACAATCCTATGCTGACCAACTGACTATATTTCTGGAGCATAAGAATCCAATTTTCTGTGCACAGTGCCAAGGGAATGCGTGAAAAGGTGCGATAGGAGCTCAGAGGTGATGCGCAGGGGGAGAAACTAGACATTGGAACAGTGAAACTGGGTGAAAAAGTGATTTTACCGTTGGATGGAGCGGGTTTTATGCATTTAATGAGGTGATATTATGAGCTTTTTGACCATTTTTACGGAGGTAAGTTGCATTTAATGAAGATCTGATTGTTTTCACCTTGGATTACCTATAAAAGGAAGGGCATAGGTCACATTTGGTTCCTTTTCTTTTTGAGTACATTTCACCTTGAGCTTATTTGCAAATTGCGTCATAATTTTTTTTGTGAGCACTGTATGTCTATCTGAGAGACCCCATCCGATGTGAGTAATCCGGAATTCATCTTTTGTCCAAGAATGACAACCACCAATCCAGAGAGTGTGCCATCTGAGGAACTCTCTGCGCCTCTCACAACATTGACTAGGCCGAGGTAAAATGATATCCATGAGGTCATACCTGAAGTTGAATAATTCATGTCTACACTAGCTAAAGGAAAGGGGAAAATGATAAGGGGTCATCCTCCAAGCTGCAGACCTCTCCTAGGAATGTGAATTCTCCACGGAAAGCTATGAAGGACAGGTCGGATATGGGTGATCCTACGAAGATACCATTGAGCGCCACTGAGGAGTTTGCGCTCACTGAGCCAATCTCATGGAGGCCGTCGTATGTCAATCCGTGTAGACCCTCTGTGTGTGCGCCGAAGAATGTAGATGTGGTGAGGGATTACCTTCAGATGTGGTTAGTCTCGCAGGCCATCTCCTTGGTAAAAGAAATGTTTGACAAGATTCCCCATGTCAAGTTCAATGACTACGACCTTGCGAACGAAGAAACATTCCTAGAATTGGTGCCAGAATATTACCTAGTTCATGCTCTCTATGACGATGTAGTGAAGGTTGAGCCTATGCCATGGGCACACAGGTTGAGAAATTTTGGGATCCTAACTCTGCTGAGGATTCCCCACTTTGGAAGGTATCTTATCACCACTATGTGTGTGCGCCAATTGCTAGCCTTAGTGAATGAGGGATGCCTATAGATTCAAGGACAGATTCCGATAGATGTCGCGTTGATCTACCGGATCAATAGCCTGTCCAAGAAGGGGCCTCATCCTATGGAAATTTTTGGAAATAGAAATGAGCTCAAGGTCGCTACAAAGGTCAAGAAATATTACCAGGTCGAATGGGATGCTCTGGGATTCTTGGTACAACATATTGCAGACGCATGTGTGCACCTAGGAACCTTAGTCCTAGGCTTGAAGTTCCACCCAAAGACAATACCTGCACACGTAATTGTGTTGGCAAGCTAGTGTGATAAGGGGGTCAACTACAATTGGTCCCAGTATTTACCAAGAATTTTTGGACAACGTGCGTGAGGCGCTGGAAAAAGGAAAAATTTTCTACTACTCATCGTTGTTGTTGCTGATTCAGCTAGTAGCACGGGAGACCCCAGAGGGTTCCGTCCTCACAGAATTGGAGCTGGGCATATGAAAGGGCACACACTACACAAATCTATGGGATTCCACTGAACCCAAGCAAGTGAAGGAAAATAAAAAATTTTGGGTGCTATTTGAGGGCGTTCTAGCTGCAACAATACACTCGCAACCAATACTATCCCCAGCAATATATGAGAAGCAAAAAAGCATCACGGAATTTCAAATTACCATGCACCATGTGTAGATTAGGGAACCCAACGACCTTGGGTGGCATAACTTTCCCTTCATGGTGACTGAAGTGGAGATCGACCAGGTCATTGCGACCTGGCCAGAAGCGTGTAAAGTTGGGCTCGGTTCCACTTTGCCCGTTACAGCCTCTAACTTGGGGAAAGAGACAACCCCAGGAGACAAAGAGAAGGAAGTCGAGCCGCATGCTGAAAAATATGTAGAAACAGGCGTAGAAAAGAATGGTGAGAAGGATAATGAGCAGGAAGCAGAGAAGGACACCGAGCAAGATCTTGGCGGCGAAGCTGATGTGGACCTTGGAGGCCTTGATGGTTTAGGCGACACTGGTGCAGAATCTCTACGCAACATGAAGCGTGGCGTAGAAGCCCCCAAGGGACTGCGAAAGAAGAGGAAAGAATCCAAAGTTGGAGGAAAAGAAGAGGTCACTTTGACTGAAGATGACTTGGAAAAAATAGCGGATGCAGTCACATCTGCCTCTGAAGACAGATTGACCGCCATAGAATAACAATACAAGGCTACGGTCGAGGGATTACAATCAGGGTTGTAGGTACTCTAGCTAAAGACTGAGAATATACAAGAGAGCGTGAATGAAGCGAGGTCGATTCAAGCAAGCCTAACTACAAAAATGATAATCACCACAACAAACAGTAGGGTCTGCCCCTTCCCGAGTGCAGCAGTCACTTTGGAGCAACTACAACTACGCATGCAGGTGCAGACCTGCCCAAAGGTTGGGATCGATCTATCCATGTTTCCGAGTGGAAATATACACGCTATCCAAACCATCATCACTGACGAGTTACAGTGCAGGAAGGCACGCGTACAATAGAAGTTTAGCGAAGTAGAGCAAAAGGTTGCAACTAAGAGTCAATCCAATCCCAGAAAATGCAGCAGGCGACTATAGCCTAGCGAGCAGAGCTCGAGAATTTGATTGATAGATTGTGTGGGGGCCTCCCAGAAGTAGCCATTTCTGCATGAGCTGTGCCAAAAGTAAAATTTGAAAGCCTGGTCGCATCATCGAAGGTTTCCTGGTCTGACGTACAAGCAATCAATGCAGAGTTTCAGTAACATATTGTAGCATTGCAGGCTACACTACAGCCAAAGACTCCCCCAGAGGTGCATGTTCAACAAGAAGCCTTGGTGAAGGAAGCCTTCGAAAGTATCGCTGCCACAATAGACAAGGGCTCTGCACTGCTAAAAACAACGATGGGACTGTGGAAATCCGTGAAAACAGACCCACTAGTCAAGAAGATCTCTCAGGATTTGTGTGCAAAAGAGCAGGCATTCGACAACCTCCAGGAAGCCTTGCCCACTTTTGTCCCTGCTCAGCACATGGCCTGCTTGCAGACAAGTAAAATTCTGCACGATGAAGTAGAGGAGCTACGAAGGAAGAAGAAGATTATGACAAAGCACATGAATCCATGGGCAGATGAGGTGGTGAAGTTGTCACAAGACTTAGATGCAACCGTTAAGTATCTGAATCAGACCTATCAAATCATCAATCTAGCAGCAGAAGGGATGACGTCACAAAAACTGGTGGACACAACAGATAGTGCAACGGATCAAAGTGTGAGCATCCTGGTGCCCTTTATTGCTGCCATTGAAGAATTGTAGACCAAAATGAAGAACCCATAATTGTTGTGACTCAGGATGAGTCGCAAGATTGTGTTGGGGGCCTGTTGGAGCGGGATCCCTTAGGAATGAATTTTGGATGAAAATACTATATTTTTTGTAATTTTTTGTAAGTTAAGTCGTGCACACTAAGAAAAGCATAGGTCAAGGGGCTTTGGGGTGTGTCAAATCCCCTCATGAGTTGTAATGGGCCAAAGGGTAGAACTAGGGGCCGCAAACCACAGTTTGGGGACCTTATATGAGCACATGATAAAGGTATAAATAGGAGTCTATATCGAGTCAATAGGAGCTTGCATGAGGTAAGAGATTTGAACTATGTTTTGATGTTTTGAGCTAAGCAGCAAACTTGACTGGGTTAGAAGGCTCATGTTGGCTCTATGTGTGGATACCTTAGTCCTGCTGTGTGCAGACTTCACTCGCTGTGTACGCGGGTAGAATGAAGGTTTTGTAAGGAAGATCTGAACTATGAATGAATAAAGGAATGTTTTGGATGAAATATGAGTATCTAATGCATATGTCTTCTGCTTTATGATTTATTTCCACATGTTATTTATGTTCAGATCAGTTGCAGAACTGTCTTTTACCTTAGATGAATGATTAATGTATGGATCTATTGTTGTTAAACATAATTGTTATGCATTAAGGACTATTGAAAGGGATTGCGGATTTTTATCGGTGCGCACACAGGATAACTTGTGTAAGTTGACCTAAATCTGTCTGGTTAGGGTTCCTTGTTAGGGATTTTGTTGCGAGGGTTAGATCATATTTGTTTAGATCTGAAAACACCCACACCATTTAATTCTCTCTCAGGGTGTGGAAACCTAGTTCCAACACCCCCCCACACTGCTTTGGGTGAGACTTTGACTTGCGCAAGTAAGCCACTACCGAAAGGGAAATTAGTAAGAGGGTTTTTTTGGTTAAAATTAACTCTAAACCTAGGTCAGGACCCCTTAAGCCATTAGGCAGATACGTGGAATAATGGGTTCACACGAAGCTGAAATTGCATGGTCTGAAGCTTGCATCTTTGTTTTAGGGTTTTGCGTCTCAGCCATAAACATGTCATGGAGTGATATAGGTGGATGTTGGTGGCCACCAGCCTATTCCACTTGGACCCCCACCATTGTTTCTTTCAGCGTTTCAATTTCCTTAATTGTAGCACAATTTACTATTTTTGGCAGTTCTTCGGGTCTTGAACTTCCGGAGTCATTTTGAGGCCCTAAACGACGTTTTTTGGGAAAACATGGATGATCATGGGTCCTAGAAAAATTTTGGTCACACAAAAGTTGTATACCTCAAATAGATCTTTCTAACGTGGTATTGTGCGCATCAAACAGAGATCATATGCCAAAGTAACGTCCCCTGGAAGTTGATGTACCACTTTACCCAAATGAGGCCCATAATTTTGGCGCTTCATATCCTAGGGTTAGGTTTTTGGATGTTTAGGGTTTTCCATTGTTTCTCAATCATAAATAGGCCTTGGAGCCTCATTGTAACACAATTCAGAGGCTTGTAGCTGACACATATCTTCTAAGAGATAAGACACCAGCGCCCTAGCTAGTTTATTTCCATTTTGTATGTAAGCATATTTCAGTTATGTGATATTAATGAAATGAAGTCTGTTGCATCTCTATGTTTATGTGTATTTTTTTATTTTATTTTGTTCCTTTATAAGTGAGGATCATAGATAAATCTCAGTTATAACTGCATGTAGACCAACTCATCCGTGCAATTGAAGCCTCTCAGTTGCACACACAACACACCTTCCTTGTGGTTGGGACCTAGGGTTTGGTTTTTCAGTTGACCAGAATTTTCGTCAATTGACTGCAGTGTTTGATAGTTGACCACAGACAGTGACAGTTGATCGCGAGCATTTGAAGCAGGGTTTTTGGTTATTAGCTTGATTGGGTTCATCTTATGGATTTTGATTAGTTGATTTTGTTGGATAGTTTTATGATTGAAGATATGGATCATTTTACTCTCTTTTGCTGAATCATTTAATGAAAATCTAATAAGAAGAATAATTTGAAAGAGTTTTCCCCGTAGTGGGTTTTTCCATGGTCTCTGACCAATCCTAGTGTCTTTATGTGTGAATTGTTTTCTTCTATTGTTCCTTTATGTTCCACTACATTGATGATGATATTGTTCTTTCTTAATAGTTTTATATGTTGTTGAATACTAATATAAATCTAAATAATGTTATGAAGTTATGGTGTGAATTTAAAATGGAATTAATGATATGAAATTATCAAAGCAAAGAACAATATAACCCTAATAAAATTTAACATGTTTGAAGTGGCGTGCGAGTGCAGGGTTGTTGCTCTGATACATGTATTGTATATCCATGTGGTGGTTAGGAAAAATTTGTGTAGGCTTGTATAGTGTGTGGTGGGGGTCATGGGTAGTCGGCACACTCTCCTATTTTTGGTTATAAAATCGACCACATAGCTAGGGTCAATGGTGTTTTAGTGAAGTGATTCTTTGGGCTCAAGAAGACCCTGGTAAAACGTAGAATATGAACTCTCCAAGAAGAAGGATAAGTCACAGGTTGGATATGAGAATATTCAAGTGCTGTCAGATACAACATGATCAGGGACAATATGAAACAATGGATCCACAATTTTTTTACTTCCTCCCTTTGGCTGGAAATTCTCCCTCACAAGATGAAACTGTCAATATTCTTTAAAATTTGCATAATTCGTTGGTCCAACTTAATCGAGCAAGACAAGATGACCATAATCATATCCTTGACTTCATGAACCACCTACAACAAAATATGTGGGAAACACATGACATAATTGTGGGTCTTTTGTGAGGAAAAAGGCACATTCAGGAGTAGTTGGATGGGTTGGAAACCAAGATAGCTCACATGGAGGATCATGCCCATTGTGATTTCAAACCCCCGTCTTCTCTGGGATCAACTCCAAACTATCATGTCTCGGTAAATTCTGGTGATAACTAATGTGTGTAAGTTGTTTTGTTGTTGTTGTTATAAGCCTTTTGGAAATGATTACCAGTTAGTGTATGTAGATCATTGTCTCTTTGGAAATATATCATGTACTTGGGCATGCACTTGTTGGCCAAAAAATCTAGTAAAAGTGAGGCCAACAAAATTTTGAAATATACCATGAAAATATCTAATATTTTGAAGTAATAGAAATTATCAATTTACAAAAAAATTATTAATATTGTGATCTTAGAATGATACATAGGTCTACCCAGCGTCGCAATGTGACAAACATTGTTGCAATGTCACATTACATTGCAATTTATCCTACATTTCAATGTGAGAAGAATCGTTATAATGTTACATTACATCACAATTTATCTAACATCACAATGCGATATTACAAAATTAGTCAACCACATATAGTAATGTGGTTGACTATGTTCGACCATGTTTGACTAGGTTTGATAGACAACATGCTTCAACTTCAGCTAAACATATTCTCCTATTGATATTATTGATTAATATTAATAATCAGACATAGTCAAGTACATTAGTGAAACATAGTCAAACAAATTCAACGTTTATAGTCAATGTTTAAATAGTTGATCACGATCAAACTTGGTCAACCCTATGTTTACCGTATTTAACAATAATCAACGTTGTTTACTCGTAATTATCCTCACCCAATGTAACTTGGCCATATTCAAGTATAGTCAACCATGGTTGACTAAAGTCAACCATTGTCAACCTCAGTCAACTAAGGTCATCCTTGGTCAGTCACATTCAAAATTTGAAAATGATTAATAATAATAATAATATTAATATTAATATTAATAAATTTTAATAATAATAATATAGTTGACTATATTATCATTATTATATGATTGAATATAATATTAATAGTTGACCATGATCACACCGGGTCAACCCTATAACATTATTATTGATATTAACAATGTTGACTAATAATAACAAAAATAATAATAATAATAATAATAATAAGTTTGACTATATTGATCATATTCAATTATAGTCAACAAAAGTTGTATAAAATTAATCATTGTCAAACTTAGTCAACCAAGGTCAACTTTAGTCTATCACAGTCAAGATTTTAAAATGTTTAATAATAATAGTATTAATATAAATAAAGTTGCCTGATAATAATAATAATAATAAGGTTGAATATATTATTATTATATGACTGAATATATTATTAATAGTTGACCATGATCAAGCTCGGTCAACCCTATGTTTACCATAATTAACAATACTCAACTTTGTTTATTCATAGTCAACACTTTTCAACTTCAGTTAGACATAATCGCCTACTATTATTGTTGATTAATATTAACATTCATTCATAGTCAACCACATTAGTTAAACATAGTCAAACAAATTCAAATTTTATAGTCATTGTTTAAATAGTTGACCATGATCAAACTTGGTCAATCCTATGTTTACCATATTTAACAATATTCAACCTTGTTAACTCATAGTTGTCCTCGGTCAACAAAACTCAACCATATTCAATTATAGTCAACCATGGTTGACGAAAACCAAACATTGTCAACCTTAGTCAACTAATGTAATCATTGGTTAGTCACAATCAAGATTTTTTTTTAATAATAACAATATTAATAGTAATAAAGTTGGCTAATAATAATAATAATAATAAATTCGATGGCTGAGAGAAGGAGAACGAAACACAAAATTCTTCCACCAATCTATGATTCAACATCGTCAACACGATAGAATCACATTCCTACAGGCGACCGATGGCTCTCGTCTAGAGTGCCATGAAGACTATTGTATCTTAAGAAACAATCCCTTGGCTATGGTAAGGAATTATTTCTCAAGACATACATATATATATATATATATATATATATATATATATATATATATATATATATATCTATATATATATATATATATATATATATATGTCACATAAATATTATATCAAATGGTCTTTGTTTAATCACCTTCAGAAATTAATTATTAAAACCCTCAAGAATCTGATGCAATAAATGCTTCACAATGCCATTATCTGTTGATATTAATTGGAGTGATAAGAAGAACATGAACGATGGAAGCCCAAACTGATATGTTGATAAACATAATATATCACTTTAAACTTCAGAAGAATTTTATGAAAGAGGAATATTTAAAATGAAGGAGCCCCCATTAAGGATATTTAACTCTTATTTACATATGTAAAAAGGGACATGCAACTTCATTACTTCATTTTATTCATAAAAGGAAAATACAGAATGGAAACTGGGAAACATATCAATAACAACAAATGCAAGAATCTTGATCTTCATTCATTAATCATCAGAAAATTGAGTACAAAATTTTCAATAGTCCAAATGTCCAAAACTCAGAACCTTTTCCTTTCTTCTCTTTCTCTTTAAATACAATGTAAAAGTAGTTTGTAACTGCTAAAACTACTCCTAACTGCTCAAACTACTTGAAACTTCTTAAACTACCTATTGCATATCATTGAAATGTCTTATTACAATTTAACTCTCTTAACAGAGATAAAATAAAACTTAAATCCTAATCTATTTGTTGAATATGAATTGGTCCCGCTGCTGCTGCATTCTCCTCATTGGCTGACTTGTCTTTCTTTGAAGTTGAGGGATCATTGGGTAGAATAGTCATCCAGGCTCTACATTTCTTCCATACTTCAATGTTTGTCTTAGGGGAGTTAATCAAATTGTGGTACTCTAGCCTAAAGGCATTGATCCTGTTGAATGTTGGTCGCTCTGTAAATAAGGTCTTTAGCAACCATAATAGCTGAAAATGCCTCTGAAGAAAGTTGATATTTATTGCTCCTTTCAAGATCTGAGTCTTCTCATAAGTGTTATCAACCTTGCTTTTTTCCAATACCAATAGTGGTTCATAGGAATCCCATGATAAAATACTACCTTTAAGGTCCTAGCATGATGGAAATCCTACCCTAGCTCTTTTGCCATACAAATTGTCAAATTTGTTCATTGCTTCCTTAATTTTTGTCAACTTCTTCTCAGTAGTCTTCCTGTAAGTATTTTTAACAATCAAATTGTTAATTTCTACAGCATACAGGATCCTATCTTTAATATCATTTTCTTCTAACTCCTGATCAGTCTTTGAATCAATGAAATCAATAAACCTTTTTTCCTATATGGCTCGGTTAATAGTCTTCTGCTTGTCTGCCATAACCTGCTCCTCAAAATCTCTGACAATGCTTTTCTCTTCTGACACAATAGTCAAAGATCCCCAAGTTGCTCTCATTTCTTCAATGGTTTCATTCCAAATGATATCTTTTTCCTAAATCAAAGTTATGTTTCCCTTCAATTTCTCCTTCAGGCTCTTGATTTCAGCATTAGCTGTTTGACAATTTTCCCTATATTTATCAATTTCTCTATCCTTCGCCTGCATTATTTTTGTTACTATCTCCATATCATTTTGTGCCTTTTTGATATATTTATCTTCCATCTTCAGTTCAATGTTCAATTGGGATAGTTGTGCTATTGGATCATCATTTCCAGATGGAAAAATGATGGTGCAGGAATGGGAATCAATCTGGTTTTGTAATGCCAGCACAGTTTCCTTAAACTTAGCAATTTATTCTTCTTTCTGCAAGGGCTGCTAAAGAAGGCTTTCTTTCTCACTTTCCACTTCTGCCACCTCTACTACCATAGAACACTCCACTGTAGGTAACTTCAACTTTTTCTTCAACACATAAATCTTTGATTTTTCACTCTGTAGCAGTTTCTGCACAACAAACCTGTCATTTGGATCTACTCCAATATTTACAATTATCTTCTTGAGCTATTCATTTTGTGTTGTTAAAGCTCTGGAGTTGTCTTTCTCCAATTTCAGTTGATTTATCACCTTCCCTAGCATGTTATCAGCCTTAAGAGCCATTGCATTAGTTTTGGTCAAATCATTTACTATCAGTTGACCTGTTTGCATATGTAAATTTAATTTATCAAGGAAAGGAATCTTTCTCACATCAACAGTTAAATTTACAGTATTGAAATTATTTGATGACCCTATAGTCATATCAGAGAGGTGATAAAGAGAAATATTAAACTGATTTTTTCAAGATCCATGGAAGTCAGCAATATTTTTTGGTCTGGAGTTATTTGATACTCAGCATGTGCCTCCATGCTAGCCTTCATCCTTTGATTTCTTTCAGCAATCTGAGAAAATACTTGTTTAATCAAAGGTACTTTCTCCTGAGCATCTCCATATCTTCTTGGTGAGGATGGGATATTTTGCTCATCTCCTAGTTGAAGTGAGAAACCAGGTTGAGCACCTGTTATGTCTTCATTGAGTTTTGTTCTCTTTTCGGCTCTCTGCTCTTCATCTTCTGAATCAACAACTGCCTCTTTACTCCTCTTGCTTGATTTCTCAGATATGATATGATTTTGTATATTAGAGCCAACGGAACCTGCAAAACCCCTATTTGCTAGCTTCTCTATGTTAGGTCAGCTTTCATGAACAAATACTAAGTAACCATTCTCAATTATCCTATTTGAAATTACTTTATGGGGGTCATAAGCCCACTTATCTCCTAACAATAAGTGCATTCCATCTAACATCATATTAACCTCATCAGCTGCTTGTCTCATGTTGACTATAAACGGACCCACAAACATAGGTAATTTAAACATATGCCCCTTTTTCATAGGTACAAAATGTATTTGGTCAACATTCAAACTCTGCCTAATGAATTCTAAGGCAAATAATTTCATAGGCACAAATGTAGGAAGCCTATATGGTTCTACCCCAGCCCCATAAAGTCTAATCTCTAAGTAGTCTTCATAAACATACCAATCTCTGAATTTACAATTTGTCCCCAACTGCAGAAACTCTTGAGCCTTTGGCAAGAAACATGGGGGAGAAACCCCATTAAAAATATTATATGCAGTAGACATGAAATGATTTGCAAAATCAAACAGACCCTCCTCATTTTGTTCCTCTCTTACTACATTAGTCCAAAACACTATTGACTGCCTCTTTTTATTTACATTCATGATGTTTAACCCCAAATGCAAGAATTCTTCCACATTTTGATATAAAAAGAGGTAAATGATAAGATAAGGGAACCTAAATGACCTAGTGAGTGATAAACTCATGAGTTGATTATTGACAACTTCTTGCCAATATGAAGGAATATCCAACACTACTCTTGGCTTCATCATTAATGCAAACAGTCCCAAAACTGATTTTTCAACTATGTTGTCATCCTCCTTTCCCAATATCTTTAGAATACACCTCAGCACCAATCAAACTTCTACATCAAAAACTTCTATGGAGAATTCTTTACTGTCAGGTACAAACTGCTTCATATCTGGCCTCAGGAAGAAGGAAAACTGAGTGGATTATTGACCTGCAAGACTATCATAATGCACTGCCAATGACTCATCAGTGAATTGAACGTAATATTATGACTCTGGATAACATAAATCTTGTTGAATTAACTAGGCTGAGACTTGAAAAGCATTCTCTCCTAGACAATTCATTACAAAACACTTGCTAGGATACACAACAGACACTAGCCAGTGGAAAAACTCACGAAAAGATGTGTTTTAGGGATACATGCAGACAATACACCTGATTTGGCCATGGCAGAGAAAATTGGACATTCTTTGTCATTCAGAAAGACCTATTGATAAAATTGGAGGTGTTATAAGGAGAAAACAATGTCTTGGATATCCCTCTCAGTGTTCATGAGAGGAATATGGTTGGATGAGCTAGAAAGGGATGAACGTTTACCTATGATATTGCTCAGGGTGGTAAACAACGACAAGGTGGAGAACAATAATGGAAGAAACAAGTGAAATCAGGTTGACAAGAATAGAGAAATAACATTAGCCTTGCGAAAAGAAGAACCAGTTTAAATAGGCGGCGCAGGGTTTAGAAATTAAATGCTGAGTTGACGCGCTAAAATACCGTTAAACAGTACCATGACATGGCTGAAAGTTGTTGCCAACCAGAAGTTTACGTCAGTACGGGAGGCCTCAAAGGTACGGATCACTCATCAAAGTCCTACCCCCATAGTTAATCCTGACCACAGATCTTGATCGTCCCATCAGTCAAGGGGGTCAACTGCAGAGGCAACCTCCCCATTAAACCATGTGTCGAATGTGCCTGCGGGTTGCTACCTTTTGACATGAAAATATTTAGATCCCGCTCACAAACTTTCTTTATCATTAACTGAGGCTTTAGGACCCACCTTCCCGAATCTCTTAAAATATTGAACTTCAAATTTATACAAAACATTACAACTTTGAGTTAAAGTATGAGAAACTGTACTTTAACATATATTTTTTTTATTTTTCCATTTTTTGTATTTTTGAAAAATCAAAATAAATCATATTACAAATGAGCCACAACATCTGGCTCCACCTGGGGATAGTGTTTTTTTTGCCATGAAACACTAAGAACTGCAAATTAGTGCCTTCACTTCGGGCATGCATTCAAATGTTGTTTAATGAAATATGAACAATGAGAAATATGAATATGTACAATGATGGACCATAAAATCTCAATGCTGGAAATAATATTTGAGATATTTCCCATTCACAGGCATCTCTACTGTTTCTCCATCAAGATTCTCTAGAATAAATGTGTTATTTGATCTAACCTCAACAATATTATATGGGCCATACTAGAGTGGATCAAATTTACCATGTTGTCCCTTCTCTTCTCTTCTGGTATCCCATCTTAATACCAAATCTCCAATTTGAAAAATAATCTCTTTTGCTTTTCTATAAAAAATTGACTTCATCTTTTCTTGGTAGGTGATCAAATTTTCTCTGACTTTGTTCCTGCTCTCACTTGCTTTTATAACCTTATTAAACCTTATCACCAATGCATTAGGTTCTTCTTGTGCTTCTTGAAGAAAATAGATCATTGGTCCAGCCAACTGAGTAGGAAATAAGGCTTGAGTTCCATAAACCAGCTCATAAGGGAACTTACCTATAGATCTTCTAGTAGTCACTTGTACTACCCAAAGAGAAAATGTCAATTTTGAATCCCAGTTTTTCTTATTTTCATTAATTTTCTTCTTCCAACTCTTGACCAATGTCTTGTTGGAAGATTCAGCTAGCCCATTCCCTTGAGGATGATATGCTGTAGAATGAGATAGAATTACATTATATGTTTGACAAAAATTAATGAACCTAACTAAATTGAATACCTGGGCATTATCAGTTACAATCTTGATTGGACACCCAAACCTGCTGAAGATGTTTTCTTCTAGAAACTTCATTACTACCTAGTCATTAGCCTTTCTTATAGGTATTGCCTCCACCCACTTTTTGAAATAGTCAGTGAAAGTCAAAATAAATTTGAACTGTCCACTTGATGGTGGATTGATTTCCCCAATAAAATCTTATCCCCATTGCCTAAAGGGTTCTTCAATAAACACTGGGAGAAGAGGTAAAGGAGCTAAAATTTTATTTTCTGCAAATAACTGATATTTCTGGCAGTTTCTAACCAGTTTGTATACATCAGAAAACAAGGAGGGCCAGTAAAAACCTGATTTGAGGATTTTATGAGCAGTAACCTTCCAACTATAATGACCTCCACATAGATTCTCAAGATATTATTTTACAACTTCCATTGATTCACCTTCTGTTAAACACAATAACAAAATTCCAGTAGGATCTTTCCAATATAACTTAGCATCAATTATGACATATGGCTGAGATTTGAGCTTAAGAGCTTTGTACTTTTTTCTGTTCATTGAGGTTGGACAAGAGAAAAAACATAAGTAACGAAAAATATCCTTATACCAATCAGAGCACAGGAATTTGTATATAATTGTTGTCTTTGTACTGCTCTGACTGCTTTCATCAATAGCTTCATATAAGGGTGCCAACAAATTAATTCCCAAATCTTGAAAATTTGACTCTGTCAAAATTTTTTCCAAACCCTGACCTTTGACCAGTTTGGTAGGCTTGATATCTAAATCATACTCTTGGGTTTTAGCTATCCATTTTCCTCTTTTACCTTCCACATCACTTTGAACTAATACATCTTTCACATTAGAGTTAGGAACATAAGCAACTATTTGAGATTGCAGCACATAAGTCTTGAATGCTTTTAATGCTTTAACTACAACATACACCTATTTTTCCAAAATATTTTATTTAAGTTCGGCATCTCTGAGAACTTTACTGAAAAATGTCACAGGTTGTTCTTTGCCCTCTTCATTCTTCTGCAACTGCACAAAAACAATGGTAGACGTAGGTGATGTAAATGAAAATATTTGAAAAACCTTTTGATAATCTGGACTGATCAGAACAGGAGCTTCCTGAAGGGCTTCTTTAATCCTAGCAAGGATTCTCTAGCATCCTTATCCCATTTTACTTATGCATTTTTCTTCAGCATATTTGTTATGTTTCTAACAATTTCAGCATAGTTTGGGACAAATATTCTCAGGAAATTTATTTTTCCCAGAAACCTCTGAATATCCTTTTTACTCTTGGGCAAGGGAATTGTATGAATAGCTTCTACTCTTACTGGATCAATCTTTACTCCCTGATTTGAAACTATGTGTCCTAACAACTTTCCTTCCTCCAAAGAAAATAAGAATTCAATGATAATCCAAATTTCCTGCATTTCAGGAAGGCCTTCTGTAACTTCTCCAAGTGTTCATCATCTGAACCAGAAAAAATGGTCACATCATCCAAATATATGACTACAAACTTATCACCCACAAATGCTATGTCCATTTCCCTTTGAAAAGTGTCACCTGCGTTCATTAGGCCAAATGGCATTCTGGCATACATGAACGTTCCCCAAGGTGTGGTAAAAGTTGTTTTCTTCTGATCTTATTTTTCAACTGCTACCCGATTGTACCCAGAGAAACCATCAACCATAGACAATCTATATGCTCCTACCACTTTCTGTAAAACATAGTCCATCTTAGGCAAAGGATAATTGTCTTTAAGTGATGCTCTGTTTAAATTCCTAAAGTCAACACATAGTCTTATCTCTCCATTATTTTTCCTCACAGGAACTAGATTAGAAACCTAGTCTGAATATCTGAGTGGGACTATAATTTTTGCTTGCAACAATTTTTTCACTTCTTTTTCAATTGGAGCAAGGAGAAATGGATTGATCTGTCTAAGTTTTTGTCTGTGAGGCTTGATCCCATCCTTCAATGGTATCTTGTGCTGAATAATATCCAAGTCATATGTCTTCAAATCCTCATAGGACCATGCAAACACATCCATATATTTTTTTAAAAGGTCTGTACCTTTCTTTATAATTCTTAGGGACACCCTTGAATAACTTGACAACCTTGGGCTCCTATTGAGTTCCCAGATTACAATCTTCCATCTCACCCTCTTGAGGTACCTTCTTTGGATCCAGTGCTACATCATTTGAATCGAACAATATTTCAAGAGGAACCAATCCTCTGGGAAATATATTATCTTTCAACTAGATTATTTTTTGATCACTTATTGATTGCTTGAGATTTTTCAAGTCTTCATTCTGATCAATCTGTTCACTTTCTTGATATATTTCAATATCTTCAAAATTTTCAATCATTTTCAGAAAATGATTTATCTAATCATCATCTTCAAAAACCTGCGAGTGCTTAGCATTGTCAGGAATGGAGGGTCTATGCCTCATCTCAATCTCATACCTCAGTTTCAGATTTATAGGTGGCTTGAAAGTACTAGCTACAACTACTAGTGAATCTGCTATTTTTTTTTCTTCTCTTGGAATGAATTGAAGGTTAAAAGCTTCAAAATAATTCTCAATTAAGTCCCATACTTCATTCCTATATGATCTCAACCTTGGATGTTTGGTTTGACAAATGTTTTTAATTTGTCTTATAATCAGCCCAAAATCCCCAAAAATGGAAATACACTGGATTCCCATTTGTTTAGCAGTTTGAAGCCTTAAAATTAATGCATCATACTTAGCTACATTATTTTTTGATTCAAATTCAAGCTTAAAATAAAAAGGTAAAAGATTACCTTCTGGAGATATTAGTAAAAATCCAGCTCCTATGCCATCTTTTGAATAGGCACCATCAAAATAACACTTCCAAATTTTGTTTGAACCCAACTCATTATGTACAATTGCTGAAGAGAGTTGCTTCTCTTATTCTTCAGCAAATTCTGCATCTTCATGCAGCATAAAACAGGAAAGATCTTCTTTTTCTTGACCATAAATAGGGGAATTTCTTGCATCTTTCTTTGTGGTAGTTTAACAAATCTTGTTTCTCTATATAACCTTCTTTTTTCCCCATTAAACATGGGAATTATAGCATATGTGAAGTCTAGTTTTAAAACTCCTCCAATCTTCACTCCCCAAGATCGGGACAAAAGCATACCAAACCTAGCTGGAATATCTGCGACCACTACATCCATCATGATATTTTTGGCTAGAATTTGGGCCAAGGAAACCACCATGTCTTTGATAAGCCCAACACTCTTCACCCTTTTTAAATCAAATGAATATAGGTC
Source organism: Pinus albicaulis (assembly GCA_034641835.2). Lineage (NCBI taxonomy): Eukaryota > Viridiplantae > Streptophyta > Pinopsida > Pinales > Pinaceae > Pinus > Pinus albicaulis. The sequence continues at coordinate 70,396 of JAXQQM020078589.1, forward strand.
TCTATAGGGTTTAGTAATTTGTAAATTCAATTCTTTCATTATAGATAATGGCATGAGATTATGTGAAGCACCTAAGTCTAGCTTACAATTATTAAGAATGAAATCATGAAGAAGCAGTGATATATAAAATGGGGGAACAGAAGAGTCTACCTCCTCCACATGTGGACCAAAAGTGACCACTGGTTTTTCCTCTTGCAAATTCACAGTATCTCAAATATCATCAGACTGAGAAATATTAATGAATTCTACAATCTCCTTTTGGTAACCTGGTGTCTTAGCTAGCTCAAGAAGGGGTACTTGGATTTTGACCTTTTATAGCTCTTTGGATAAAATGAAAGCTTGATTTTGTTTGACAATCTTCTCAGGTTCTTCCTGATTTATGCTAGGATTAGAAATTTGTGCAGGCAAATTAACAACCTTCTCCAAATTATTAGTATCAATAGACTTGTTTTGGGAAGTCTCAGCTTGTTTTTTTTCAGTTCCACTTACTAGGTTCATAGGTTGTTTCCCCTTATCTAATTGTTTACTGAGTTCTTTAATTGTGGAGTCGCCATTGCAGAAGGAATTGACTCTTGTTAATTGTTTTAGCAGATAATGGCATTGTGAAGCACTTCTTACTTAAATGCTCCCATATAATGCTCCCTTGTAGGTAACTTCAACTTTTTCTTCAACACATAAATCTCTGATTCTGCACTTTGTAGCAGTTTCTACGTAACAGACCTGTCATTTGGATCTACTCCAATATTTACAATTATCTTCTTGAGCTCTTAATTTTGTGTTGTTAAAGCTCTGGAGTTGGATTTCTCCAATTTCAGTTTCTTGATCACCTTCCCTAGCATGTTCTTAGCCTTAAGATCCATAGAATTAGTTTTGGTCTAATCATTTACTATAAGTTGACTTGTTTGCATATGTAAATTTACTTTATCAAGCAAAGGAATCTTTCTCACATCAATAGTTAAATTTACAATATTGAAACTATTTGATGACCCTATAGTCATATCAGAGGGGTGAGAAAGAGAAATATTAAACTGATATTTTTCAAGATCCATGGAAATCAGCAATCTTGTTTGGTCTAGATTTATTTGATACTCAGCCTGTGCCTCCATGCTAGCCTTCATCCTTTGATTTCTTTCAACAATCTAAGCAAATACTTGTTTAATCAAAGGTACTTGCTCCTAAGCATCTCCATGTCTTCTTGGTGAGGCTGGGATGTTTTTCTCATCTCCTAGTTGAAGTGAGAAACCAGTTTGAGCACCTGTCACTAGTACATTTGGCGGAAATTCCGACACTTTTGACCAAATGTCAGAAATTTCCCCAAATTTTATCAATTTTTCAAAGCCCGCCCACAATTGTCGCTATACCGACGTTTGGAGACAAGTGTCGGTATTGCGACACTTAGAGGTAAGTGTCGGTCTTGCAACGTTTGGAGAAAATATTCTTAATTATGACCGATTCGATGAAAGTGTCAGTCTTGTAACACATAGAGCTGAGTGTCACTATTGTGACATTTGGAGCAAAGCATCGGAATTGTGACGAATTAGGGGAAACTGTCGGTCTTGCGACGGATTGGTAGAAACTGTCGCTATTGCGACGTTTGGATAAGGCGTCGGTCTTGCGACACTTAGAGCTCAGTGTAGCTATTGTGATGTTTGGATAAGGCGTTTGGTAAGGCGTCGGTCTTCCGACGCTTGGATAAAAATATTTTAAAAAAAAATCCGCCAAATGTACTAGTTTGAATGTATATCCTCTCCCTTGAGTCAATTTTGCATTTAGAGCATAATTGTAAGTTCCATATAACATATTTATTATTGCAAGTCTTAGATAATTCTCATTCATTTTGGAAGAAGTACGCACTTTATGCAGATGATAACTCTTCACACTACCTCCTTTTCTTTACTTATTTTAGTGTTTGTATTATTTAGAAGTCAAGAAGACTAGTTTCCTTTTTTCCATTCTTATTGAAGTCCCTAAAAGATCCATCCTCATCATTCTTCTGTAGTGAAACATGCACAAAAGCAAATTTTTTTTTTTTAACATAGATGTATACAAGTTTTTAGATAACAAGACCAAGTGTCGATATTGCGACAGTTATAAGAAGTGTCGGTATTGTGACAGTTGTGTCAAGTGTCGGTATTGCGACGTTTAGGAGGCAAGTGTTGTTAGTGTTTAGGAACAATCTTATGGTTTAGGGTTTGGGAGTTATTTTTGGTGATCGGGTCTTGTCCTGTGAGGCCGCCCAACAAAACACATTCGTACGGGTTGTTTCGTTCGAGGGCGCCCATATCAATTTTGCTAAGTTGTGACCGCCCGAGTGCCTTGTGCACGTTCGGGCAGCTTGTTTTCCATTTTCTCCCTTATGGCATCGTTCGGTCGGGCGCGTCGTGTCGCGCCATGTGAGGTCGCCTGACCGGGCGCATATGGGTCGAGTCGTTTCGTTAGAGGGTGCCTGTATCAGTTTTTCTAAGTTGTGACCGCTCGGGTGCCTTGTGCACGTTTGGGCGGCTTGTTTTCTGTTTTCTCCCTTGTGGCATCGCTCGTTCGGCTGCGCCGTGTGAGGTCGCCCGACCGGGCACGTTCGGGTCGGGCCGTTTCGTTCGAGGGCGCCCGTATCAGTTTTGCTAAGTTGTGACCGCCTGGGTGCCTTGTGCACATTCAGGTGGCCCGTTTTCCATTTGATCCCTTGTGGCATCGTTCAGTCGGGCGAGTCATGTCGTGCCGTGTGAGGTCGCCCAACCGGGCGCGTTCGAGTCGGGTCGTTTCGTTTGAGGGTGCTCGTATCAGTTTTGCTAAGTTGTGACTTCCTGGGTTCCTTGTGCACGTTCGGGCAGCTGGTTTGCTGTTTGTTCCCTTGTGGCATCGTTCAGTTTGGCGCACCATGTCGTGTCGTGTGAGGGCACTCGACCAAGCGCATTCGGGTCAGTCTATTTCATTCGAGGGTGCCCGTTTCAGTTTTGCTAAGTTGTGACCGCCTGGGTGCCTTGTGCACATTTGAACGACTCATTTTATGTTTTCTCCCTTATGGCATCATTTGGTCGGGTGTGTCGTGTCGCACTATGTGAGGTCGCCCGACCGGGTGCATTTGGGTCGAGTCGTTTCGTTCGAGGGCACTCGTATCAGTTTTTCTAAGTTGTGACCTCCCGAGTGCCTTGTGCATGTTTGGGTGGCCCATTTTCCATTTTCTCCCTTGTGGCATCATTTGTTCGGGCGCGTCGTGTCGCACCGTGTGAGGTCGCCCGACTGGGTGCGTTCGGGTCGGGCTGTTTCGTTTGAGGGCGCCCATATCAGTTTTTCTAAGTTTTGACCGCCCGGGTGCCTTGTGCACATTCGGGCGGCCCGTTTTCCTTTTGCTCCCTTATGGCATCGTTCGGTTGGGCGCGCCGTGTGAGGTCGCCTGACCGGGCGCGTTCGGGTCGAGCCGTTTCGTTAGAGGGCGCCCGTATCAATTTTGCTAAGTTGTGACCACTCGAGTGCCTTGTGCACATTCGAGCGACCCGTTTGTTGTTTTCTCCCTTGTGGCATCGTTCGCTCGGGTGCACCGTGTGAGGTCGCCCGACCGGGCGCGTTCATGTCCATTTCGTTCGAGGGTGCCTGTATCAGTTTTGCTAAGTTGTGACCACCCAGGTGCCTTATGCACATTCGGGCGGCCTGTTTTCCATTTGATCCCTTGTGGCATCATTCGTTCGGGCGAGCCGTGTCGCGCCGTGTGAGGTCGCCCGACTGGGCGCGTTCGGGTTGGGCCGTTTCGTTCGAGGGCACCCGTATCAGTTTTGCTAAGTTTTGACTGCCCAGGTGCCTTGTGTATGTTCGGGCAGTCGGTTTTCCGTTTGTTCCCTTGTGGCATCGTTCGGTCGGGCATGTCGTGTCGCATCGTGTGAGGGCGCTTGACCAAGCGCGTTCGGGTCAGGCCATTTTGTTCGAGGGCACCCGTATCAGTTTTGCTAATTTTTGACCGCCTGGGTGCCTTGTGCATGTTCGGATGGCTCGTTTTCCATTTTCTCCCTTGTGGCATCATTTGGTCGGGCGCGCTGTGTCGCACCATGTGAGGTCCCCTGACCGGGCGCGTTCGGGTCGAGCCGTTTCGTTCGAGGGTGCCCGTATCAGTTTTGCTAAGTTGTGACCGCCCAGGTGCCTTGTGCATGTTCGGGTGGCCCGTTTTCCATTTTCTCCCTTGTGGCATCGTTCGGTCGGGTGTGCCATGTTGCGCTGTGTGAGGTCGCCCGACCGGGCGCGTTTGGGTCTGGTCGTTTCGTTATAGGGCGCCCATATCAGTTTTGCTAAGTTGTGACCACCTGGGTTCCTTGTGCATGTTCGAGTGGCCTATTTTCCATTTTCTCCCTTGTGGCATCATTCATTTGGGTGCGCCGTGTTGCACTGTGTGAGGTCGCCCAACCGGGCGCGTTCGAGTAGGGTCGTTTCATTCGAGGGCTCCCGTATCAGTTTTGCTAAGTTGTAACTGCCTAGGTGCCTTGTGTACATTCGGGTAGACCGTTTTTCGTTTGATACCCTATACTGGTATAGTTCTTTGTGTCGCGCTGTGTGAGGTCGCCCGACTAGGTGCGTTCGTGCCAGGCCGTTTCGTTCAAGGGCGCCCGTATCATTTTTGGTAAGTTGTGACTGCCCGGGTGCCTTGTGCACGTTCGGGCAGCCCATTTGTCATTTTTTCCCTTGTGGCATTGTTTGATCAGGCACGCCGTGTCACGCCGTGTGATGGCGCCCGACCAAGCGCGTTTGGGTGGGGCCATTTGGTTCGAGGGCGCCCCACTACTACATTTGGGGGAAATTCCGACACTTGGTTTCGACGCTTTTGACCAAATGTCGTAAATTTCCCCAAATTTTTTCAATCCCACCCGAAACCGTCGCTATACCAACGTTTATAGAAAATTGTCACAATACCAACACTTATACAAAGTGTCGCAATTGTGACGTTTGGAGGAAGACATCGCAATTGCGACACTATGCCCCAAAGCGTCGTTATTGTGACGGCTGCCTCCAAACGTCGCAAGTGCGACACAATGTCTAAGTGTCACAATTGCGACGTTTGGAGGCATCCGTCGCAATAGAGACGCCTTTTCCGCCGTCGGTATAATGACACTTATATGCGCGCTACATAAAAATACGAAACTTATATGCGCGCTACATAAAAATGATTTTATTAAAAATACGAAACTTATATCCATTGCAATAGCTACATTAACGTCTGATATCACGCGCGCATTCGCCCTCCGCTCTTGCAGAACAACATTCGCCCTCAGCTCTTGCGTGCAACAAGATTTTCCTCGCATTCGCCTCTCGCATTCGCTCGAGCTCTCGTAGAACAAAGATTCGCTCTCGCATTCACTCCCGAGCTCGCAGAACAAAGAATCGCCCCTTCGCATTCGCCCGAGTTTCAGAATATCATTTTGTCTCGCATTCACCCCAGTTCTCGAAACAACATTCGCCTCGGCTGTCATCTCGCCTCTATGCACGTAAAGATTCGCTCGTGCTTTCTGCAAAATGGTAAGTTCTTACTGCAGGCCCTTCCTCCTATAGTAGGGTTGACTCTATTTGGGTTTTTTGGTCAATTCCATTGGATTGTGTTAGGCTGTAGGGTTCTCTCTAGATGTCAAGAATCAAGATTCAATACCCTATATTATCTTCATCACCCAATACAAGATTTAAATTTTTCCCAAAGAAACGCTTATTAATTTGGCAGCCATTATTTCTCCCTGCTTTAAAAACCCTACATTTAAATGAAAACAAGCATTGCATTTCAACTACAAAAATATATTAGTGTTTGCCCTCAACATTCACCCTCAGCTCTTGCAGAACAGCATTTGCCCTCAGCATTCGCCCTCAGCTCTTACAGAACAACATTTGCCCTCAACATTTGCCCTCAGCTCTTGCAGAACAACATTCTCCCTCAGCATTCGCCCTGAACTCTTACAGAATAACATTCGCCCTCAACATTCACCTTGAGCTCTTGCAGAACAGCATTCGCCCTCAACATTCGCCCTGAGCTCTTGCAAAATAGCATTTGCCCTGCATTCACCCTCAACGTTCACCCTCAGCTATTGCAGAACAGCATTCGCCCTTAGCTCTTGCAAAATGGTAAGTTCTTACTGCAGGCCCTTCCTCCTATATTAGGGTTGACTCTATTTGGGTTTTTTTGGTCAATTCCATTGGATTGTGTTAGGCTGTAGGGTTCTCTCTAGATGTCAAGAATCAAGATTCAATACCCTCTATTATCTTCATCACCCAATACAAGATTTAAATTTTTCCCAAAGAAACGCTTATTAATTTGGCAGCCATTATTTCTCCCTGCTTTAAAACCCTACATTTAAATGAAAACAAGCATTGCATTTCAACTAAAAAAATCTATTAGTGTTGAAATGTACATGTGTGCATCACTTGTGTAGGGTATTCCTTTTCCACTTTCACATTATCCAAGAATGTGTGCAGTATAGTTCATATTTTTGTGATTTAGATTATCTTGAAAAAGGAAAGGTAAATTATTTCCCATGGAAAAAGAAGGTTTTCCCTTTTTACTACTGGAAATGGTACAACAAAGTTCCATTTCTACCTGAAACTCCTATGAAACAGGAAACAAATAAAGGCCATGTCCTCAATGGACATCATTTGGCTTTGAAAATGGCCATTGCATCGTTTTGTTTCTTATATTACATCACGATAGTTTCTTAGGTCATTTCTTGTTTCTTGAGATGAAAAACAACCAAAGAAATCGTGAAGATCCTTTCAAGAAATAAATGAACATTTCTCAATCATATCTCAACTATTTTTTATTTTATTCAGTGGTTGCTTACTTTGAGAGAAATTTGACACTTTTATAAGGAATATAACATAAAATAATAATAAAAAATGGGAAGGAATTGATGAGGTAGATGTCCTTTAGTTGTTGTCAATTAAGAATTGATAATACACGATGCATGTTCTGTACTACAAACTAGATTGCTTCCTGGAGTTAGGATATAGATTATTGAATCAAAATTGTAGTTTCTAACTTCTTGTATTGGTTCATCAATCTTGAAATTCAGACATTGCATGTCTTCATTGCTTCATGTTTGAATAATTTGCATCATATCGTACAATAAGAAATTAGGAATTATGATTATTATTACTTTATGGATCTGTTAAGTTACTTTTAAGTTTGCATGGTTTAGTGTGAAATTATTCTAGTGTGCCCTTAGGCCCAGGTGAAGGAATGCAAAGGACTGAGAACCCTAGTTTTTAAATGGTATTGTTTCTTATACCCAAAAACCCCTCAACATCACTTCTTATTAGTTCTTAACAATAGTGTTGTAAACAATTTGAGAATTGATATAGCAAAATCTCGCACTTCTCAAGATAAAGTCCTAAAGCTAAAGCGTGATACCATGTGTAATTCAATAGCCCCATTGTCACCTCACCAACCTCTTTTCACTTCGGGCTAGCTCTCCTCCAACTCAAGGGGGGTTCTCCCTAGTATATGTTAGGGATCTAATGGCCCAACCAAAACAATTCAAGAGCCCCATAACTCTCTATGTTTACTACTATCAATCAAAATATTGAACAATAGGGTCAGACATGCATCCTGAAGATAAAATTGCCAGGGTATTTTTGGGTAATTTCAAAGGGAAAGTCCCCAAACACATATAATCAAGGAACTATAACATGATTTCAAACAGTAAATATCAACAAAACCATTTAAAGGATATTGAAAGGAAAAAGGTGATGGAATATAGAAAGTGCCTTACTTAAATGCTCTAAGGATTTTCCAATAGTTGCTCCAAAAGCTTCACTTCAAGGCCCTTCAAGATCGTCTCCAACAATGCTATACCATCAACTTCAACAATGTTGCTCCAAAAATTTCCTCAAGGTCTTCACAACAAGTTTACTAGAAGTTTCTCCAACAATATATTCAATAAGGTCTTCATTGTCAACTCGTCTCTTGTTTGGGTGCCTTAATGTGCAATGACATGTTTCCAGGATTGAATTCAATGCAAGACATATTTGAAACTCTAACTCTGTCTTCCGGTGTCTTATTAGAAATTATTTCAGTTTTCATTTTGTGTTTTCAAGTTAGATATTGTTTTCAAGTTTTTTACATTTATAATTTTATTGCAATGTGGCAGACTGATCAGGGCAGTACAGGAACAACCCCGAGACGAGATGATCGCGGAAAGAGGCCAGCAGAATAACATGTAAAGTGTCAGCATTGCTCTATCTTCAGGTATTTTAGTTATTTACATAATTGAAATAATATTAGTTTTGTTCAAATATGCAGACACCTAGCCATGGTACGCCTGATGATTCCCTCTTTGAGGAAGAGCTTTCTTCATCCCTATCTCCAGCGCTCTTGTAGCGAAAAAAGGCACGAGATGCAAGGTCGGAATTTAATACTTTGATAGACGTGCCTCAAACACCTGAAACAGAAGAGAGGATAAAACAACTTATGACCCAGCTAGAAACATATCAGGTAATAATAAAAAGTCAAAAGGATATTTTTTTGTTCTACATGAGATGAATTGTGATAGTTTGATTTTTAATTTTTACATTGACTAAACTAACAAAAAGTTCTTTTGTATGTAGCGTTTTCTGGCATTTTCTGAACCCGGTGTTGGTGGTAGTGGGACACAAGGGCAAGAGATTTCCCAACAACCCTCTCGTACACCTTCTACTCCTTTAGGTTCTAGCCAAGAAACACACCCTGCCCAAGCAGACACCCAGCCAACCGCTGAACGTGTTGGCAATGATGAGGCTGATATGGCCAACTACATTATTGCGTTTCCTGGAGCTACACATGTCAGCTCCACAGGGACCATTAATGGCACATTTTTGGTGAACAATGAAGGTGTCCCTATAAATCACGTACAACTCCCAGGTAAATTTTAATATTTTAACTATTTCATGTACTCTATCTTAAACATATTTATCATGATTTTTATTTTTAAATTAATGATAATATATTTTTTTTCTTTGTAGGAAACAATGAGTTCTACAGGTTTTTGGAGAGCCATGTGTTGGTAATTTTTGGCCCAACCATACGCACAGGGTGGAATTCCCAGAATTCCAACCTGAAAAAAGAACTTCTAGATTATCTAGAAGCCCTTTTTGGGGTCGGCACATTTGACAGAACAGCGGTGGCTCGGGTAGCCGGTAAATATTTGAAATATACCAGGGACACCTATAGGACGCAATTGAAATTTAACCCTAGATATGAGCGTCCTCTCACAGTTCCAGAGAGTGAGTGGAGAGCACTCATCCATGACGGAAAAGAGAAAAGGGCAAAGAAAGAAGGAAAAATGCCAATTGGACCCGCAAGGTAAATTACAACTTTAATTCAATAGCTTTAATTTTCTCTATGTCTAAAATAAAAGTGTGCTACATCATATCTGACTTCAATATTTTGATGCTAGGTTGCCTGACACCTCAAAGGCAACCAAAGCTAGGATTGAAAAAAAGGGCCATCACAAGCTAGGCCAGGGCGGCTACTTGAAATTAGTCACAAGAATTGTAATTAAGTTGCTAAACATCTTATAATTAATTGTATCACCTTCCAACGTTTTTGTAATCATATCAACTATGATTAAAAATACACAATCATATGTAATGTAGGGTGATGACTTCGGAACAGAAACTACAGAGGAAGATAAAAATATCGCTTTCCATTTCGGCTATCAAGCCGTAGTTGAACGTTGCAGAAGCTTGGGGCAGGTCCCAAGATCCAGAATGCCTGATAAGGTAAAACATTAACCTTTCAATATGCTTGTTTTCGTCCATAAATTTAATGTCTAACAACTTTTTTTAAATCAGGGGAGCAGTACTACCGACGAGGCAAATAACCCAGTTTTAGAGCCAGATGTAGATGCTCCTCACGTGCAACCTGATCATTGTAGTGGGGACTAGGCCGACAATGCTACTATCAGTGAGGGCCGTGACAGTAATTAGTTTCCACTTATAATTTTTTCTAATTATACCTTGATGGTTTTCCTTATAATGTTTTTTGTTTAAATGACATAGAATGCTTCCCTTGAGGATCTTACCACCAGAGAGGAAGACAGGGCAACAGTCCCAACGGCTACAACTGGTGCACCAGGTAAATAATCTCATTGCAATTTTTTTTATTAATATTACCGAACTAGTTCAATGATATTTAAAAACTGAAAATTAAAATTTAATATTATCTGTTTTTGTAGGCGATGCCCCGTCATTGGATGAGCCCAGACATCGTGAATACGCAACTAGGTCAGCAGTGCGGGTCGAAAGGCACGAAACAGGAGCAGAGCACGATGATATTGATGATGTAATTAGGAGCTTTAAAAATAGGAAGAAGAAAAAGAAAAATTGATAATGTAAAATATTGTATTATTATAAGACAAACGTTACCATACTTGGAACGTTTTTTGCGTTATATAAAAAACTCATTTATCATACTATTTTTTATGTCAAGCATTAATTGCAATGTTTCCTTGCGTACTTTTTGTTGAATTGTTTTTTTATTAGTTATTGAATATTTTTTTTTATGCTCATGAAAGTAAAAAATGAAATATAGATTGGGTATTGGGGAATTGAGAGTGATGTGAGGGGGAGGGGCCATAAGAGCTTCCACCTTCATGTGGTTGGCCCTTTTTAGTAGAGAATAATTTATTGGAGCGATTTAATCTTGGAGAAAACCTCCCTCGATCCAGCGTAGCAACAAAAAAGTCACTGTTGACTTAGTTGCTACTCTTTCAGATTGTGGGAGGCTTGTTCCAAGTTCATGCGACTCCAATAAATTGTTCTTGAAATGAAGAGGAGCTTATTCAGGTATGTTTTGACATTTTCAACATATGTTCTAACATTATCATAAGAAGGCATCTTAGAGTAAAAAATACTACATCAATTACTTGTATTTATTGTCTAGATAATGATGAATTTTGATTGACTTGGAAGTCCAGGTACAAATCCTCTTGCATCATGAGCAATACAACTTGTCAACCAGGGTCATGTCCAAGATATTTTTTCTTGTGCGCTTGACCAGGTTCGTAATGTCACATTTTGTAAGTTCCTTTACAGTTCATAATTCAATATTAAGCTTGTTCATGATTATTATCTAGGTTTTTTGTATCTGTTTTTTCATCTATTTGATTGTAAGCAACTCTGCATGTTTCCTGTTGTTCACTATGATTTCTCCCATTACCACTCCTAGGATGAATCTAACTTTATTGTTACATAGGTTACTTTATTGTTACTATGATTTCTCCATTTGTGATTTCATAGGTTACATCATGTAAAGTTGTCAATCTCAGGTTGGTGATGAGCTTTAGTTCTCCAGATTTGGGGATTTTCTGATATTTTCTCCCTCATGTCATTCCTACATCACCTTGTTGTTTGAGCATGCCAATTATCTACCACTTGTACCAATTGGCACATGTCAATCTCTGAGTGGTGCCACATTTCACCTATTTTTGGCCCACTTGACCACCTGAAAAACTCAAATCCACACACCATGTGTCTTTATCATGGAGTGCCACATGTCCTAGATATTTAGGCTGATAGGCCTTCTGTTATGAAAGAGATCAATTTTTTTTTCATCAACACTTCTTATCTAGGCACGACACCTGTTACTTGTTTAATCTGACGGTCACAGTCTCTCGGGTTACCTTCTAGGTTTGACATACCACTAGTTCTGGTATATTTCCATGGAATCGGTCTAAAAATACCAGCAACAATCCACACACTTGCAACCGTCGACAGACCTGCCATTTTAGTAGCTGCATTTCCGCAACTCCAAATACACCTGACATTTTAGTTGCTGCATTTCGACAGTTGCCAATACACCTGCCGTTTCATTCTCCTGGACTCTGTGTATGCATATTTTTCATATAATTTTATCACGAAGTTGGCTACAATGCTTTGAAATGCCTTTGAATATTTTTGCAGGTTAGAAGACATTTCAGGCCAGAGCTATTGAATAGACTTGATGAGGTAGTTGTATTTTATCCTCTTTCTCGTGATGAGCTCAGAAAATTTTCTAGACTACATATGAAAGATGTAGCGATTCGTCTTGCAGAGAGAGGTGTTGCTTTAGGGGTTACAGATGCTGCTCTGGATCTTGTTCTTCAGGAAGCCTATGATCCTGTAAGTAATCACTTTGTTTTGCTTTCTTTCTTATTCAGAGTCTATCTTGCCAGGGGATGTGCCCGTTATGGTTTGTTATGAGACCGTTGTCAATTTCATCATCGTCCCTCATAATATGTTTGATTGTGTTTATAAATAATAAACAATTATTACACCAAACAATAAACAATTAACTGTACTATGAGTAATATGATATCTTGAAATAATTCTCATTATAATTTCATAACCTCTGCTCTCACTTGGTGGTGTCTATATCACTAAGTGTGTCTTCTTTAAAATTATAGTTACAGCAGACAATGAACAATCAATTGCACTGTGAGTGATATCTTGTAATAATTCTTATTATAATTTCCTAACCTTTACTCTCACTAGGTGTCTATATCACTAGGTGTATCTATTTTAAAATTATATTTTCAATGGTAGATAAATTGTTATCTTAAAATTATAGCTTTGATGGTGATACCTTGTGATTGATAATGCAGTTTGAAGCAGCTTTGGCTTTGACTAATATAGTCTCAGGAACCTCTGAGAATACAAAGGTTGTGATTGATTACGGGGAACTGCCTATATTTGTGGAACTTCTTACCTCTGGGAATGATAATGTTTGAGAAAAGGTAGCACGTTTATTTTAGAGGCATAAATTATTCTTCCCAACTATCATTATATGTCTGTAATTTTGGAATTTGATTTAAAAAACTAGTACCCAACTTTGAGTTCAACTGGTGTTCGTGTAAGGCTATTTGGGCTTTTGGAAATATTGCTGGAGTCTCTGCAACATTTAGGGATCTTGCCCTCAGTCATGGAGCTCTGAGGCAGGTGATTGCCCAGTTGAATGATACTGCCAGAATTTCAATGATAAGAAATGCTACATGGGCTCTGTCAAATTTTTGCTGTGACGTAAACCCCAACCACTATTCGAATAGGTAAGTAGAATACATTTTCTGCCTCTTCTTCTTAGTTCGCAGATACTGTGGATTTTTTTTATAGATCTTGGTGCTTGGTAGATATGGACGTAATATGGACCTAGGCACTTGTTCATTACAATGACTCTGTCATTAGGTTTTAGAAAATGCTCATAAATTTGGGTTTCACAAGGGGATTACCCTTGCTTGCAATTATCGATTATCAATCACATTCAAAAAAAGTCTTTCATAGCATTGCTGAGCTCTTTGTAGGTGAATTTCCGAAGCAATTTCACAATATCTGAATTAAATTTGTCTTTCCTTTTCAATACTTTGCGCTTGTAATAGAACCAAACAAACAATCTAGTGGCCAATGCAATAACAACAACACCTCCTGTTGCAATGCCTGCAATTCACCCTCTCTGCACGCATGAATGACTATGGCACCCTCTTTTGTGAACAGGTACTGGAGCTGAAAGTACTGGTTTCCATTAGGATCGTGAAATTCAACATCCAAAATAGTATCAAATTCCACTGCAATAGTATTCCCCAGCGAGGGCAACAGTTCATTGAGACCTATTGGACTCATCACCCCCAAATAGCCTCCGGGGCTACCTAGAGTGCGATCATCTGGAGCAATAACAAATGTTGATCCATCCCCAATTGAAACAAGAACAGGTCCCACATTGGTTACAGAAAACGAGAAACATGTTTTTAAAGAAGAAGAAACTTTTGTATTAGGGTACAGAAATCTAACTGGTCTATTGTACAATGCCCTACCTGCACTTCAAATTGGTACTCCCAACTCCATGCTAAGGCTCACTGTGCCATTCTTCAGATGAGCATCTTAACCTGAAGTTTGATTTCAAAAAACCCAAGTCCCCTGTTCTATGCCCAAGACCTCTGTTACAACATGATGTTTCTATTTCCCAACTTGAGTTATCTGCCTATGGATTGAATATCTCACAATACAATCATTCATTTCCTAAATGTCTACACCATGAATCATGATAAGTAAATTGAAACAGATGTTAAACAAATCAAGGTCTTTATTTTTTCCCACAATAGAGAATTTCCATAGTAATCCACTTTTAATGTTGTCCTTGCAAAGTTTATCACCTCGATCTAACCAGAATATCTCCAAACTGATGCAGCAAATAATCAGAAATTATTTTTCTTAAGTATAGAAACTATTGGTGATTATGTATTTTGTACAGTTTTGACACCCTGAGTGCATGGTTGATTTTCTTTAGCTATATGTGAAATGACCGAACATTCAATGTAAGGATATGGAAGGTTTAAGGTTTAAGGAAACCTTGTATATTGCACGGTAATTCTCTGTATCATTCTCATCATTTTTTGGATTTCTCTTTTATACCGCGTTTCTACAATGTTGTCTTTATGCCGAGTTTTTAATAAGACTTAGAATGCAAATTTATAGATTAAAGGCCATTTTTCACTTCTAGATTAATTTATGCATTAGGCTGAAATAAATTAGGAACAAATCCATAGATTCTGGTTTTTGGACTGATATCTGTCAAATCGTTGCTTAAAATAAGCTTATATATCGACCAAGGTCTTACTAGCACACAATAGGCTTAAAATAAACTGTGAACTAGCACACAACCTACAATAAGCAGATTACTATGATTTATTTTAAGTGACTTTGATAGAAAAGTCTTAATTGAAGTTATTGAGGACATATCAAGCAGTGTGAAGCAGTCCTCTGATTATAAACAGATGGTGAATTACAACAGTGGTTATAATCATTTGGTTTTGTATATTAACATCTGGTATTGTTATTCTTAGCATTAAATCTAAATTTTCCTTTTGGATATCTTATACATGAGTTAATCTCTTTTTCTTCATTATTTAAACCACATTCTCGATCTCATATTTCACTTTCATAAAATAGCAATTTTTTTTTTTGGTAATAGAGTTAATATACCATTTCTGAGGTGCAGAGATCTCTTCAAGCTGAGTTCTACTGTCTATTTTTTTATAACAGCTTAACTAAAATCCGATGAATATTTCATGCCCGTGAGCATATTTAGAATTTTCTTGAAAAATATGGCTTGGAAGGCTTTGGAATTTCCCTGATACAGACTCTGTAAAGTCACCTAATGTATTATACCAACATTACTGTTCAAGAGGCAGTCTTACAAAGTTGTACGGATTTTTAATTTAACCTTTTCATAGGGCATCAACCTAAAGGGTAACCCTGACTGATGTGTTTCTCCCTTTTCTTTCGTTAAACATATCTATAAATTCCTAGGGGATATTTTTTACATTGTTCTGCAGTTTTTATTTCATGCCCTTGTCTAGCAGACAATGAAAACTTTAACATGTTGAATCTATAATATATTATCCTCAAAGGTCATTGACTACATGTATGCCAGATTCATTAGCATATTTGTTAGAATTTTGTTGTTTATATCATTGAGTAAATCACTGTGTTGTGATACTTCACAACCCTCCATTTGTTCTAGGTAATATAACATGTTAAGTCATGGGTTGTAAGTGTTTTTTTTTTGGCAGTTAGTGGCAAGCCAATAGTTTCCAATTTTCATAGAATTCACTCGTGGAGTTTTCGGCATGGAGATCTCATTATAAATACTCATCTTCAGGATATGGTTTAATAAGCAGAACTTGTATTTGATTTGAGGATGGAAACATATTACTGTTTATATATACTTAGCTCATGTCATCCTCGTTGAGTTCTTTTGTTCCTATTTCTGCTGTCTCATTTAGGAGGTCCTTTTGCTCGTCTCTCTCTCTTATGTAGTGTATCCAAGGTGGGTGATCAGGTTTGATCAACCTAAATCTTTCATTTTCTGTCACATTCTTTTATCTTCTCCTTAATATTTCCTTCTTTTCTCTTATTTTCATAAAATTCAAATCCATTCGTCATTGTTATAAAAAAACACAAAAAAAGTTGAAAATGCATTCTTAGTTTTTGTTCTGCCTTTCTTTTTCGTTCTATGTTTTTTGTTCTCCTGTTACATATATCTAATTTCTTTTAGGTGTCAACCAATACTCATGTAACCCTCTTACATCTTTACAGTGATTTCACAGCGAAGCAATGGTGCTATGATTTTTGTTGATTAGCCCTCAAACAAGTTGTTATCCTAATAATTAATGTGTAAGTTGTGGCACTCTTTTGGGTTAGCTAATGACGGTTCATTCCTTGGCAGATATCAGTTTCTTTGTCGGTTTCTGGGGATATACAAGACCGTGGTTGTGCTTTTGATCATATTAATTTTTTTGAGAGACAGATACAGACCTGAGGAAGGCACCTTTTCAGCATGTTGCTCAGTCAGGCGTGGTTTAAAGAGAATGGCCCGTTACTTTTTTGCCTACAAGATCGTGACAGTGTTTTTGACAATATTTACATCTTTGAGACTATGATACAAACCTGTGGAAGGCATCTTTTCAGCATGTTGCTCAAGAATGGTTCAAAGAAAATGGTCTATTGTTTTATTTTCCTTGCACAGAGAAAATATGCCAAGCACTACCGTGATCTTGTAGAATCCTGCATTTGAATTTGGGAGTCACTTGAACCTGTTGTGGAAGAAGTTTAGGTTACAGACCAAGTTTAGAGTTGTTTTAGGTTTCCCACCTGATACATATTTGAATAAATTTAAATTTGGATATGCTTAAGATATTTTTTTTGTTATATTGGAAGTCTAAAGTTGTAGATGGATTATATCTGACTTTTCAATTGAGGGCATTCTTTCTAAAATTCCAAATTTGACAGTTTTTGAATGGCTTTCTTGTTATTGCTTTCATAATTTATTTTTTTGAAGTATCTCCTTATTTGAATAGTGTATATGGAAATTCAGAGTTTCCCTTAATATTTCTTTCACATTATTCTATCCCTACCCAATTGTATAGGTGTTTCATAATTTGTGTTGGTTTCTTAAAAGGAAATGGAAAATTTTTGGGTCTATGTTCAGGACACTGTTCCGATTCGTCATCACTGACATAATATTGAACAGTGTCACCCACCTGTCCTCGCATGAGTTGACCTTCTGTTGACTTGCTATTGCAATGTCCTTTTCTAATTGTGTAGTGTTCCATATTTTATTTGTCCAGTGAACATGGCATGTGTTGAATTTTCGCATAATGACATTACTCTACATGCCGAGTTTCATATCCCCTTGAGAGTCCTAAAGCAGCCTTATGTGCAGAGATTAGTGTTGGTTTATCAAAATCGGGCAATTGATTTTCTTTATATTAACAACAATCCCCGATTTGAATTTGTAGCACTAATATTGGGTATCTTGGTTTATCATGCCTCAAAATTTAGTGATGTTAATCAACACAAGCTTCAGTTTGTGGCAACCAATATCAATTCCATTTCTAGAGGCTTGAGAGGGATTGAAAACCATTTCTATATCCTTCTACTCAAATAGGTCAATGAGCCTCACTAATGCGAGCTCAAGTAATGTTATTGCCTCCTTTCGGCGTTCCCTTGCACCTCCTGGTGCAATTGCTAGTAATAAACTTTACAACTACATTCTGAAACACGCTCACACCCCTTTTCTTTTATATGCAACACATATATTAAAAACATAACAAAACTATGCAAATAACAAATCTATTAAAATGCTCCTGGGGTCCTCAATTTATAAATGTTTTAATATATATATGAAATATATATATATATATATATATATAACATATATACGTCGCATTTAAAACAAAATATTACCAAAACCAGTGTGGGACCTTAACAAACAATAAAACTATTCTGTCGCACGTTATATAAAATAAAATATATAACAAAACCTTTGTCAAAACTTCCAACGAACCCTTTAGCCGTGGAGCCCGCCAGCCTTCAAATGGCGATAAACCATAATTCAAACCAAATTCGCATTCCAAAATAGCCTACTAATGTCGGCCAATTTTGTGACACGAAAACCAAATGAATTCTGCCCTAATATTTTTCGGGTCTGAATTTGGGCTGACGTATGAAGAGAGAGTTGTGACGCGAATTTCTTATCAAATTCGCCCTAATCTTTTTCGGGTCCAGATTTCCACTGCGCGAGCGGCCCAAACAAAGATCCGCTCCAATCAATTTCTACCACGTGTCCTCAATCAAAAGTTTCCCTGTTCCTGGATGTGGGTGCGTTCGATGGCATTTAAGGCGATGGGACATGGATGTGGCAATTTCATATCAATCACATTAAGTTTTAACGCTGTTCAATTAGCTGATATTTAAGTTCCAAGTTTTTCACATCAAATCGCATTAAGTTTTAACATTGTTCAAGATCGGACCTCCACTCCTGTTAGCGATTTCGCATGCTCCAATATGATCCGGCCTTCGGCTCTCATCAATGAGAGATTAATTATGATGGACGTTCTTTGATGCCATTGCAATCGGGTCAATAAAATGGCGTTTCACTATGGTTTTTCAGACAAGCCACAACCTTTGAATTGTAGATGCTCTCTGGTTTTTGGGTTACACTACCTATTCACTGTGACGAGAAGGAGAAGTGGCCAGCTGAACTGCTGCTTAGACCTTGGTGCAAATCTGCATTTCTCTCGGTCTGGTCTGTGTCTGTCTTCCTTGGTTTCTTGGAATCCTGCTTCTCTGTCTCGTCTTGTGCCCACTACTGAGACTGCACCCATGCCTCACCTATGTCAAAGGATGTGTTGTTGTAGGGGGAGAACTAGAGGTCAACCCCTGCGCGCTCCCTCCAGCCCCTCAACCAAGTCGTATTCCGTCCAGTCCAGTGATTATTACGTAGGTCACTATCCAAACACTAGAAGTGGGCGGGGTCGGGTTCTAGGATCTGGCCACCATATGGGCTCCCCTGCTCCTCATTTCCCCACCGCTTCACCTTCTCCCATGATGTGCACTACACTTTTTTCCTTTAATTTCTCTCTGAACCGCCTATGAATCACAACTTCAATCACCATGTTTTTCTGTGAGGAGGCCCAAGTGGAGGAACAATGCACCCGTCCGGCAAGTCTGAGCTGAGAAAAAGCTGGCCACCATTTGGGCCTTTAGGAGGGGAGTGGTGGCGTGAATGTGGAGATAGCACCTGGCGATCCTGGACCTTTCGAAGGATGGTGCTGAATCGTCGAGGAACCACCGGAGGAGTATTTTGGTTAATTTGGTTTTCTTGCTTCGCGGCCCACTTAATTGGGCATGTTTTAGATTATATTACTATGCTGGACCTTTGTAATATTTTTGAATTCTGTAAACGTTCAAGACTAGTTTTCCCCGTATGAGGGCAGTCTTCTTTTTTGATTTTTTGATGACAAATTTGCCATAAGTCTGGGCAATGTTTTTGACTTCGGTCATGTTGTAATTTTATTCCCACTGTTAATAGATTAACTTTACTTAGGAAAAAAAAATGTTGTCCTGTTTCTATTTTAAACCTGTTTTTTGAAATACAGAGCCATGTTTATACGATTGTTTATAGTCGAAGCGCTGCGGGGTGGTTTATTATATTAATATTTCACGGTCGAATTATGTTCATAACAATTGGAAAAAAAAAATGTTGCCATGTTTCTATTTTAAACCTGTTTTTTGAAATACAAAGCCATGTTGATATGATTGTTTATAGTCGAAGCACTGCAGGGTGGTTTATTATATTAATATTTCACGATCGAATTATGTTCATAACAATTGGAAGAAAAAAAATGTTGCCCTATTTCTATTTTAAACCTGTTTTTTGAAATACAAAGCCATGTTTATATGGTCTACGTATTATACTCTTTCTTTGTATATCTACAGGAACCTTTTTGCTATGAACAGGGTGGATGCTATAGCGGGCCACTAATGGAAACAAGTGAGCCTGAACCTTACATCTCGGATGCAATGGATGGTTACCAATTTTGGAATCAAGCGAGCCTGATCTTACAAGCAAGCCTGGGTTTCTGCAGATGGTTTTTATTTCCGGGAACAAGTGAGCTAGAACATAAAATTGACCCTGGGTTTATACATATTTTTTCTCTATCATGGATCTTTTCTGTGTGAGGCATATATCAACAGTACATGTCTCTGCACATTTCCTGTATCCTCTTTATGATACTATTTTATGTGTTGACAGGTTATCACTCTGCCTTCAAAACTAGCGATGCTGGTCTATGTTGCTGGTTTATTGATATGGTATGATGGCCTTTTTATATTTTGGACATATCACACTCCTCACATGATTAGCATTTTTCTCTGTTCAAGTATTTTGGGTACTTTAATTTTTATTTGGAACAATGGACGTCAGTACTCTATCTGTTGCTTTACTATTCTACATACTGCTATTTCACTTTCTTATAGATGCCTCGAGCATATTTGGATGCTTTCTCATATTGTCGATAATCTCCATGTGGACCGTTACTGGGTTTAATATCATGTCCCTGTATGTGACATGGGTTATTTTTCTATCATTGTCTGGGGTGGGACTTCCACTTTTCTGGATGGATATTTGGGTTCCAATCTTCAGATGTGAAAATTTAATGACTTCATGGACTGTTTTTCTTCATATAATATATTCAAAACAACGTTTTTTCTCTTGTGAAAAAAAAATTATTGTTTATAGTCGAAGCGTTGTGGGGTGGTTTATTATATTAATATTTCACGGTCGAATTATGTTCATAGCAATTGGAAAAAAAAAATGTTGCCCTGTTTCTATTTTAAACCTGTTTTTTGAAATACAGATCCATGTTTATATGATTGTTTATAGTCGAAGCGCTATGGGTTGGTTTATTATATTAATATTTCACGGTCATTGGAATGCCCACAATTCATAAAAAATATTGGAGATTTACTATCTTGTTTTAAAGTTTCATTTTTTTTTTTAAATTGAACCCTCCGCCGGTATACTAACGCTTTGTAAGCGTTGGTCTTCCGATGTCTTGAACGATTTCCATCGGTCTTGTGACAGTTCTTCCTAGGGTCGGTATTGCGACGCTTTTGGAATGCGTCGGCATTGTGACGCTTCTGAGACGTGTCAGTCTTGCGAAACTTGTTTTTTCTCAACCTAGTGTTCCTAAATTGAGTTCATTAATTATCAACCAGGGTTGGTAAACTGCTGAAGTGTGGTGCACTATATGTGCCTAGGTATCCGTTTCTCACTACGTTGTGTTTAGTGTTTTATGATGTTTTTGGTTTTATGGTTTTATGTTTGAATAGGGAAAGAACTAAATGCTGGTGAAAAGAAGCTATTGGTTATATTAAAGCAGAACAAGGCCTAAACTATGGATGGCAAACAACAATTGCAAATACTAAAACAGAACAAAGCCTAAACTATGGCTGGAAAACAACAAATGCAAATCTTGATAATTACTTCATTGCAAAGAAATAAATCACAACATGAGCTTGAACTTATCCAATACATTCATTAAAGATGTGTTGGAAGAGCTTGAGAAATGGACAAGTTAAGTGTAAATTAAGTTCTCCTAAATAAACAATCAACTTACAATGTTACAACATCTCATCCATGGTTAAAGGTTTATTGGAACATATTTGGAAAAGAACATTTGTAGCACAATAAGATTTCTACTCTAAACTAACTTCTAATTCTGCTCTGCAACTCAATTTATAACCACTAGGCCTCACTCAAAAGTTATAGATTTCTTTTTAGAATAGTCCTTGAGAAAAGGCTTATTTGTGAAATGGTAAAAAGGTTGCAAAATACTCCAGGCCTTAGACTGATACTAGCTTCTGTCCAGATGATTATGTATTAATATGAGGTTGGAACAAAAGATTTTTTTTAAATAATGAAGACCATGGTATCTAAATTTAACAACTAATACAATTTAGAATGCAATGGATAACAACTAAATTGTAATGCTAATACAGTGAGCTAATACTAAACTAGAGTGCTACTAATCTACTTGAAATACAATGAACAGAGTTAAACTAAAATGCCATTATCAAATCTTGAAATGTAGTGACAGAGTTGAACTAAATGCAATCAACCTCCGGAGTGTTATGACTAAATTAACATGCAGCTAGTCTATTGGAATTCTACAACCCATCTTGTTCAATGTGAATGATATTTTGGAAGAGTTTGTAAAAACAATTATGGCTGTATTATTCAATGCAATTGAACAGAAGCATAAAATTTGAAAGCAAATACAATTAAAATCTAAGATACCACAGTTGTTTCTTATTCATTTTTAATGATGTTTTGGAAGAGTTTGTAGGAGTAAGACCGGTTGTGACACTTAGTGTAAACAAGCATAAATCATAAAATTCGAAAGGAAATGCAACTAAAACCTACAACACCACAGCTATGCCTTATTCATCGTGATGATATTTTGGAAGAGTTTATAAGAGTAAGTCTAGCTGTGATGATCAATGTAAACAAGCATAAAACATAAACTTCAGAAACGTGCTTAAGCTAGAAATGAAAAAAACGAGGCTAAAATACTTATCTAAACCGTATAAACAAGGTTGCTCAGGAGGCAGGGGCCCTCTACCACCAGAGTAGCACGCAAAATATACTTCAAGATTGACTCAGTGCTTTCAATAAAGTGATACTTCTTGCATTAGAGAAAAATTACTTCAAAACAGAGTGTTTTCGTACTTCTGAAATCTAGCAGTCAAATACAAAATCTAACCTTGTCCCTCGGTTTCCCGAGCCATATTTATAATCAACATTACATAATTGTCTTGAGATAACCTAGGGATAATTTTCTTTCCAAATAAAAACCAAACTAGGACTCTGATGGTGGTCACGTAATAGAATTAAGGACATCTGGACTATCCTTGTCCTATTAGGAGTCTGTCTCCTAGTTTGAGTTGCCACGTACATAACCGCCTACAGAATTATGTTCAAACTTCATGGAGAGAAACAAATGATGAGGGAATGATGTGGAATACGCCCATATGTGTTTTTCTCCAAGACGACACCTGGAACCTGCGTAGACATGAAGACAGCTACAGAATCGGCAACGAGCTACAAAATGTCTGCATTTTGTAGCTAGATCTAGTTCAAAAAGTACTAAAATGAAAAAATCATAAAAACATAGCAAGTTAATCATGATATTCATTCTTAAAGCAATTTTAACTAATTCTATTGATCATTTGAGCCTGTGATTAATAATGGACAAGGGAAATGGAGTGGAATGTGGTGGAAGAAAGAACATCTTTGGAGCTCAACATACCCCCACTGCTAGGTTCTTGCATGTCCTCATGCAACTATTCCATCAACTCTGAGACCTCTGCAAGGACATCCAACCCTCTTCTTATGCTTTGCCTGGCAGTCAATAGCCTTCTGGGCTTTCTTATGACTAACTTGAACCTCAAATTTGTGAGTGCCCTGGTTAACTTTTTATTTCTCTTCTTCAATTTTTCATTGGCCTTGTACAACTTTTGCATTTGTAGAGACAGAGTTGAATTCATATCAGTTTTCAGTTTAACCTGCTCTCTCAGAATTTCACTCTCATTCTTGATATGCCTATTGAGTACTTTTAAATCATACCTATCTCTTCTTAGCATATCAATTTCAGACTTTGGTGGGCTAGGAGTTCTGTCTTTAGATTCTGAAGCTCTCCTTTCTAATGTTTAAACATAGTTGTAAATTTCTTGCTGTGCTGGATCAATTTCTGGAACTTCTTCATCAAAATCCTCCTCAGTAGGTGTTTCTTCGTCCTCTATGTTTATGACTCCAGTTTGTTTAACCTTTGTTTTCTTTAGTATCCCTCTAAGTCTGTGGCTCCTTCTCGGTTGAGATGGCCCTTCTCCTCTCTCTGGTAAATTTTCTTATTATCCTCTCTTTCTTCAGCTGCTTCTTAATCTGAGTCAATTTCTCAGAAATCATTTCTTCACTGCTTTCTTGTATTGTTTTACCAGTTTCAGTTTTGGAGATTTTCCATCTTCTGCTTCTTTTTGTAGGTTTTTCTTCAGGTGGAGGTTCCTTGGGTTCCTCAAAGTGATTTCTCACTAAGAACTCTTCCCAATTATCTCCCATTTTTCTCAAATGATGTTCAATCAAAATTTTGACTAAACCATGGTGGTATAAGGTTGTTTCCAGAAATTGAATTCTCTTTTGAACACTTGAGGCCATTTTCTTTAAACTTTGAAGCAAGAAAAAGGGAAAATTAAGTTCTTCTTCTAGGAAATGCATTATCAACCGAATATGATAGACATAGAAAGTACCATATCTTCCTTCACAAGTGATGAATTTTTGCAAAATAAGCAACATGTTCCTCCATTTTTTCTTTAGTGCAGAGCTAGGGATACCCTTTTTAAAAATGGTAACGTCCATACCTGGTGACTTGAGTATCTGCTTCCATGCTTCGTTATGAAATTCTCTATTCTTGAACCACCTTTCTCCCTGTCTGGGCAATTCGGTTGCTTCTGCAATGGAAGATTCTGTAATGGTGAATTTAATGTCTCCTATCTCGACCTCAGCTCCTTTGAAGGATCTTTCAAAAATTTTGGTCACCTCTTTATGAAACCCACTGAATTTTTCAAAGAATTGCAACCACCCTGCTTGTTGTAACATTTCTCTGACTTGAGGATAACCTTCCAAGTACTTAGTTCCAACCGGTTCAGTCCTCACTATAAGACCCATAACTCCGCTTTCCAACCTTCAAATTGTTGCTTCTCTGTTCACGGTGACAATGGCTGTTACAGAGATGTTTTTGCCCCACAGATGTTTCCTCTGTTTTACAGACTGAAATGGTTAAGAGTTGGCTACGGGAAAGAATGATATGGAGTGATTGCGGAGTGAATATAATGAGGTGAGGATGATGTATATGAGTTGAAAGATATCATGGAAGAAGAGACCACAGAGATATTTTGTAATGAATTCAAAATCATCATTAAATGCTTTGGCCTAGTGACATGACTAATCCAATCACTTCAGCACTTTAACCGTTTAGATTAAATGATGATCGAATATGGGATTTGAAATGGTAAAATAGAAGGAGTTTTATCCAAAGTTTTGCGGGAGGTTGGTTAGGCATGATCAACAAAATTAATTAAAACAACTTTTTGAATTATTCATAACTTAAATATACTAAAATTTTACATGATATGTCATTATAATCAGAACTTTTACCTTTGCCTTTCCTCTGATTTTGTTTTTGTGTTCTTCATATGCTTTGTTCTCTCCTGAAAATCATTAATTTTTGAGTCTTCATAACCTTCTTGATTTTGCTTGTTGTCATGGATATGCAGGATCATTTGATTGCAGATCAGGTGATTACTAGACAGTGCTTTCAGGATCTCTGGCTGCAGAATGTACCTGTAAAATACTTGAAACATGAAATGGAATGGTTTTGAGCATGAATGGAATGTTGTATGGAATGATTGAAGATGGATAATAAAATATGGTGTAATGGAATATGAATGAAGTGAGTAATGGAGTGGAATGGATCACATCTTATGAAATGGAGTGAAGTATGAGAAGTGGCCTGCAATTCATGATATGTATTATTCAATTGCAGAAAAACATCACACTTTAAAAATCTGGAATGGAAATGAGGCTGGAATGGAAATGAGGTGGACCATGGGGTGAAATGAATGAAGTGTGGATGAATGAATGAAATGGAGTATGGATGAATGAATGAAATGGAAAAATGAGATGGACCATAAGTGAAATGGATCTGCACTTATGATTTTATAACAACTGCTTGCAAAGAGAAAAACAAACTTTGAAAAGATAAAGTGTCAGAAAGATTCTGATTTTCACTCCACCTTTTCTGTATAAACATGCCAATCAGTGATTGGTTTTCATGTTTATACTTTATTTTTATTTTTTTCAATATCTGACTTCAGAAAATTCACTTAAGTTGATGAAGAAGAAAAATTCTTCTTCATTAACTTCATATCACTGCTTTCCTGGAATTTCTTGACAAATTCTTCTCTTGAGAGTGGCTTATGATACAGCTTCAATCTATGACCATTCACAAGAAAAGTGACCTTCTCTTCATCTATTGTCCTGATTTTTATTGCTCCATTGTCAAAAATTCTTATAATTTCATATGGCCCAAGCCAATGCATTTGGAATTTACCTTGAAAATACTTGAACTTTGAATCAAACAAGAGAGCCCAGTCACCTTCCTTGAACTTCTTTTCCTTGATGTACTTGTCATTCCATCTAGTCCTTTGTTGTTGGACTAGACTTGTTTTCTGAATTGCATCTTGCTTGATCTCATCCAATTCATTAATCTGCTCCAATCTGTGCTTTTGTGCTTCTGATAGATCAAGTCCTAGCTGAACTGCCATTTTGAAATTTTGAATCTGGAACTCTATGGGAAACAAAACTTGCTTTCCATAAACAAGTTCATAAGGAGTATGACCTGTTGTGCTTCTCCATGTAGTTCTATAGGCCCACAAGGCTTCAGGAAGCCTATCTACCCAATCTCTTCTATGTAAATGGATAGTCTTTGTTAGGATCCCTTCAATAACCTTATTAGTAGATTCCACTTGACCATTTGCTTGTGGATGATAGGGAGTAGATTTTCTGTGTCTGATTTTGTACCTTTCCATCATTTGTTCCACTAGCCTTGATGTGAATTGAGCTCCTTGATCTGTAAAAATTTCCCTTGGGACACCAAAACGAGTAAAAATATCTTCAAAAAGAAAATTAACTATAGATGCTTCAGTAGCAGAAAGTAATGGCTTGGCCTCTACCCATTTGGTAACATAATCAGTGCAAACTAATATATATTTCTTTTGTCTTGATGGAGGACTAATAGGTCCTACAAAACCCAAAGCCCATTTTTCAAAAGGTTCAATATGTACCTGAGGCTGCAATGGCATCTCACCTGAAGGAGAAGGTTTCCCTACCCTTTGGCAACTGTCACACCTTTTGACATACTCTTTAGCATCTTTAAAAAGGGATGGCCAATAATATCCTAAATGAAGGACCTTATAAGCTGTCCTCTTATCAGCAAAGTGTCCGCCACAAGGTTCATCATGACATGCTTTGAGAATCTCAGGCATCTCATCTTCCCGAACACATCTCCTAATGATCAAATCTGGACCTATCTTGTACAACTCATTAGCAACCCATGAATATTTTGCATTGTCATAAATGATTTTTCTTTTATCTCTTGCATTCATTATTGAAGGAAATTTCCCTGAAACTAAATAATTAGCAATGTCAGCAAACCAAGGAGTCTGAGTAGAAATTGCAAAAAGATATTCATCAGGAAATTAATCTTCAACGGGAGTGTTATCTTTGATGTTTTGGAGTCTAGATAGGAAATCAGCTACTGTGTTTTGTTTTCCAGGCCTATCTAGAATAGTAATGTTGAATTCTTGTAAAAGAAATAACCATCTTATGACTCTGCCATTAGTAATTGATTTGTTCATTAAGTATCTATTTGCAGAATGATCTGTGTGAACAAAAGTTTCATAGCCTGTTATATAGTGTCTGAATTTTTTTATGGCATGAGCAACAGTAGAAAACTCTTTTTCAGTTACAGTATAGTTTAACTCTGCAGGAGTCAAATTTTTACTGATATAGTAGATGGCATAAGGAATCAGGTCTTTTTGTCCCAATACTGCTCCTAGAGTTGTATCTGAGGCATCTGTTGAAATATGAAAAGGTAACTTTCAGTTAGGTCCCCTTAAAATAGGTGCTTCAGACATTTTTGTTTTCAGGGTCTCAAAGGCTAACTGGAAATCAAAATTCCATTTGAAATCACAGTCTTTGGTAAGTAATTTGAAGAGTGGAGATGCTATCTTGGTGAAGTTTTCTATAAATCTTCGATAATATCCTGTAAATCCAAGAAAACTCCTAACATCTTTTTGACAACTTGAAATAGATAAGTTAGAGATGACTTCAACTTTTGACCCATCAACTCTAATCCCATCCCCTGAAATGTGATGTCCTAAAACAATTCCTTCAGTAAGCATCATAAAACACTTCTCATGACTAAGTGAAAGATTTGCTTCTTTACATATTTTTAAAACTTTTTCCAAGTTTTCTAAGGCTTCTTCAAATGTGTTTCCATAAACTATGAAATCATCCATATATACCTCTACACAAGCATGTATTAGATCTGAAAAAATTCCTAGTACTGCCCTTTGAAATGTTGCAGGTGCATTGCATAATCCAAATGGAAATACTCGATAAGCATAGGTACCCCAAGGACAGGTAAATGTGGTTTTGTCTTGGTCCTCAAGTGCTACTTGAATTTTATTATAACCACTAAACCCATCTAGAAATGAGAAGTACTTTTTTCCAGCTAATGTATCTAACACTTGATCTATGAAAGGTAAGGGAAAATGGTCTTTAAGAGTAGCTTTATTTAATTCTCGGTAGTCAATACATACCCTCCATTTACCATTTTTCTTTGGCACAATTACCAAAGGAGAAACCCACTGACTATCTGAAATAGGATAAATGAATTTGACATTCAACAATTTCTGCAATTCTTCTTTAACAATCTCCCTAAGATTTGGATTCATCCTTCTTTGAGGTTGTCTAATTGGTTTACAATTTTCCTCTATATAGATGTGATGAGTGCAAGTCTTAGGACTTATCCCTTTCATATCAATGTACTCCCATGCATATGCAGAAGAATGTCTCTGTAATATCTTGACTAACTCTTCTTGTTGAGATTTTTCTAGGTTCTTGTTTATGTTTAAAGTTTTGCCTGGAAATATCTCACTTGTAGAGCTGCCAAATTTATCCATAGAATGAAGAGACATATGTCTTGATGACAAAAACTCAATGTTGGATTCTTCTTGAAATTGTTCATGTTTATTTTCCGAAGAGGATTCAAAGTTTTCTAAAGTATTCAGAATTTGACTATCTTCACTAATTTCTGAAATTGTGAAGAGAGGTTGTAAGTCTTCTTCATCCTCTATCCATTGAGTATCATCTAAATCTGTAATTGTCCTTGTTGGAGGATACAAAGTGAATTTCTTAGTTGAACTACCATCAGAGATGTACATATCACCGGATCTAAAACTAATGAAAGCATCAGCTGTAGCTAACCAAGGTCTTCCTAATATAATTGGATGCCCTCCTAGATTATTCTTAGGAGTTAGGATCATGAAATCCATAGGGTACTCCCAAGAATCTAGGGACACTGGAATGTCTTCTATTACTCCATCAAGTTTGATCACAGACCTGTCTGCTAATTGTAATAATGTGGGTGTAAAGAGAAGATTAGGAAGTTTCATTTTATCCATGATTTTTCTACTCATGATATTGATTGCTGCTCCTAAATCAATGAGTGTGTTTTGGATCTCAATTCCATTGATGTGAATTTTAACAACTGGATTTCTTGGCTCTAGATACTTTGGAATAGCAATCTTACCCATCATGATATCTGCTATTTTTCCTTCCAGTTGAATTTTATTTGTCTCTCTTATTCTTTTTCTTGTTTTCTTCATGCTCAACTCCTTTATTGTTTTTGCTAAAATTGGGATTTCCTTGATAGCTTGTAATAATGGAATCTTAATACAGCCATTTCTTAGCTCATCTAGGAAATCATAATTAGGCACCATAATTTGTTTTTCTACACCTCTATCAATTTGTAATCTTTCTGGAAAGGGAGGTGTAGGCGTAAATGTTAATGGATGCTCTAATACAGGAGTTGAAATTATTGGTTCTTTTTGTTTTGATTTTTCAATGTTTGGGTCCTGAAAAGATGTGTCTTCTTCAAGACTTTTATTTTCCCATAGAGAATCTTCCTCAGAGTTATCTTGTTCTTGTATGATCACAGAAGGTTTCCTCTTTTCAAGTATTCTTCCAGACCTAAGTTGAAAATCACTAAGGTCTAGAGGAGTAATTAAATAAGTTGGAAATTGTTGGCCTTCTATCATGTATGTGTTCTGAGGATTTTTATTGTTGGGGTTTGGTATGGGTTGAGAAGGCAACTGATTTGATTTCTGAGGAAATGGTAATGGAAGTGGTTGATTTTGATGTTGTGGATTTTGAGGATTCTGTTGAGGATTTTGTTGAGGGTTTTGAGGGGAAAAATGTGGGTATGGTGGATAGGATGGTGGATATTGATAGTACTGGGAATATCTTCCATAGGGATTTTGTGCTCCTTGTGCCCAAGCTTGAGATTGATTTTGAAATTGGGGCCAAGGTTGCTGCCAAGAATTCCAATTTGGTGGGGGTTGATTATACATTTGATCATGAAATCCTTGTGTTTGAGGTCCTTGTCAAGGCCTTCTAGAGACAAAATTGAGAGATTTTGTGGAACTTGTAGAAGTATATTCTTAAAAGACAGCTTTAAGACTAGGAAGTGAAGGACAACTCTTGGTCTCATGTTTTTCTGAACAAATCACACAGGTCTCTACAACTTTTGCATCCAAAGGACATTCTCTCAAGGCATGCTTCTTTCTACATTTGGGACAAAATATTGCTAAAGCATCAGATTCAGCTTTTTGCTTGTTTTGTAACTTAAGGGTGTCTATTTGTTCACTAAGACTCCCTAAGATGTTAGATTTGAATTCATCAAGCATATGCCCTATCTCTGCCCTACTCACTGTCCCAGAAGTAGACTTACTTACCCTTGCAAGAGCAGGGTCTCTTGGACCTTTTACAGTTTTGGATTTCCCTCTTGAAAGGTTGATACATAACTCGGATATTTCAGGTAATGTGAGCTGAGATATATCCCCTTTTCCCATCATGTTAAGGATATCCAACCATTCATCCCTAATTGTCTTCAACAAGAGAGCTTTTAAGGTGTCTTGGTCTAAGTTTTCCATTTTTTCTCTTTTGATGTTGTAATGAAATCTCTCCAACAAATCTTCCAGGTTTTCATCCTCTTTTTGTACCATCTTGAACACTTCCTCCTCATGATTGACTGGCATACAATAATCCAAATACCTTTCTAGAAATTCTTGTTTCATATCTTCCCATGTCCTAATAGAACTATTGATCAAACTCATAAACCACTTCAATGCTACTCCTTTCAATGTTGAAGGAAATAGTTTAAGTTTTTGAGCATCTTGTAAGTAGTCATAAGTTCTACATAGAACTTCAAATTCAAATAGGAAGGTTTCAGGATCTTCAGTTTTAAGTCCATAGAAGTTTGGAAGGACAGAGGGTGAAATGTTTTTCATAGTTGTATTGGTTTCTTCATCTACTATAGGAAACCCAAAAGAGCTTCCCATTTCTCTTCTACTTCTTCCTCTACCTCCTTCTCCTTCTGCACCTCTACCTCCTTCTCCTCTACCTCTACCTCTACCCCCTCCAAATAATGTGTGTTCTCCATTAAAGACTCCTCCTCCCCCTTCTTCTGCCATAGTTGATTTTTCTGTGGAAGTGGAAAAGTTTGTGTCTCTAGCAGGGGTCCTTGAATCTTCTTCTAAGACAGGTTCAGTGGATGAAGTGGAAGGTCTTTCTAATGGAATATATGATCTTAAGTCTTTTGGAAGTCTAGGATCAGTAAAGGATTGAATGTGGGTCTGAGTTGGAGGTGTGCTGGCTCTAAGTCTTGATGAAACAAGTGGTGTTCTAGGAATCAAACTTCTGCTTCTGCTTCTTATGAATCTACCCCTTGAGTCTCTCTCTCTACGCATATCATTGTTTTTGGGAGTTTAAGAAACAAGGCTACCTAGTTACACTTCCCTGGCAACGACGCCAAAATGTTTGTGCTCAACCTAGTGTTCCTAAATTGAGTTCATTAATTGTCAACCAGGGTTGGTAAACTGCTGAAGTGTGGTGCACTATATGTGCCTAGGTATTTGCTTCTCACTACGTTGTGTTTAGTGTTTTCTGATGTTTTTGGTTTTATGGTTTTATGTTTGAATAGGGAAAGAACTAAATGCTGGTGAAAAGAAGCTATTGGTTATATTAAAGCAGAACAAGGCCTAAACTATGGATGGCAAACAACAATTGCAAATAATAAAATAGAACAAATCCTAAACTATGGCTGGCAAACAACAAATGCAAATCTTGATAATGACTTCATTGCAAAGAAATAAATCACAACATGATCTTGAACTTATCCAATTCATTCATTAAAGATGTGTTGGAAGAGCTTGAGAAATGGACAAGTTAAGTGTAAATGAAGTTCTCCTAAATAAACAATCAACTTACAATGTTACAACATCTCATCCATGGTTTAAAGGTTTATTGAAACATATTTGGAAAAGAACATTTGTAGCACAATAAGATTTCTACTCTAAACTAACTTCTAATTCTGTTCTGCAACTCAATTTAGCACCACTAGGCCTCACTCAAAATTTATAGATTTCTTTTTAGAATAGTCCTTGAGAAAAGGCTTATTTGTGAAATGGTAAAAAGGTTGCAAAATACTCCAGGCCTTAGACTGATATTAGCTTCTGTCCAGATGATTATGTATTAATATGAGGTTGGAACAAAAGAAGTTTTGTAAATAATGAAGACCGTGGTATCTAAATTTAACAACTAATACAATTTAGAATGCAATGGATAACAACTAAACTATAATGCTAATACAGTGAACTAAGACTAAACTAGAGTGCTAATAATCTACTTGAAGTACAGTGAACAGAGTTAAACTAAAATGCCATTATCAAAGCTTGAAATGTAGTGACAGAGTTGAACTAAATGCAATCAACCTCCAGAGTGTTATGACTAAATTAACATGCAGCTAGTCTATTGGAATTCTACAGCCCATCTTGTTCAATGTGAATGATATTTTGGAAGAGTTTGTAAAAACAATTATGGCCGTATTATTCAATGAAATTGAACATAAGCATAATATTTGAAATAAAATACAATTAAAATCTAAGATACCACAGTTGTTTCTTATTCATTGTTAATGATGTTTTGGAAGAGTTTGTAGGAGTAAGACCGGCTATGACACTTTAGTGTAAACAAGCATAAATCATAAAATTCGAAAGGAAACGCAACCAAAACCTACAACACCACAGCTATGCCTTATTCATCGTGATGATATTTTGGAAGAGTTTATAAGAGTAAGTCTATCCGTGATGATTAATGTAAACAAGTATGAAACATAAACTTCAAAAACGTGCTTAAGCTAGAAATGAAAAACGAGACTAAAATACTTATCTAAACCGTATAAACAAGGCTACTCAGGAGGCAAGGGCCCTCTACCACCGGAGTAGCACGCAAAATCTACTTCAAGATTGACTCAGTGCTTTTAATAAAATGATACTTCTTGCATTAGAGATAAATTACTTCAAAACAAAGTGTTTTCGTACTTCTGAAATCTAGCAGTCAAATACAAAATCTAACCTTGTCCCTCGGTTTCCCGAGCCATATTTATAATCAACATTACATAACTGTCTTGAGATAACCTAGGGATAAATTTCTTTCCAAATAAAAACCAAACTAGGACTCTGATGGTGGTCACATAATAGAATTAAGGACATTTGGACTGTCCTTGTCCTATTAGGAGTCTCTTTCCTAGTTTGAGTTCCCGCGTACATAACCGCCTACAGAATTCCGTTCAAACTTCATGGAGAGCAAAAAATGATGAGGGAATGATGTGGAATATGCCCATATGTTTTTTTCTCCAAGATGACACCTGGAACTTGTGTAGACATGAAGACAGCTGCAGAATCGGCAACTAGCCACAGAATGTCTGCATTCTGTAGCTAGATCTAGTTCAAAAAGTACTACAATGACAAAATCATAAAAACATAGCAATTTAGTCATGATATTCATTCTTAAAGCAATTTTAACTAATTCTACTGATCATTTGAGCCTGTGATTAATAATGGACAAGGGAAATGGAGTGGAATGTGGTGGAAGAAAGAACATCTTTGGAGCTCAACAAAACTTTTGCAATGCGTCAGTCTTGCGACACTTTTGTACGGCGTCGGAATTGCGATAGCTTAAAAACGTCGGAAGAGCGACAGTATAAAAATGTCGGAAGAGCGACGTTCAAAACGTCGGACCACATTTCGCCAGAATTGCGACAGTTTACAAACATCGGAAGAGCAACGTTCAAAACGTCGGACCACATTTCGTCAAAATTGCGACAGTTTACAAATGTCGGAAGAGCGACGTTCAAAACGTCGGACCACATTTCATCAGAATTGCGACAGTTTACAAACGTCGGAAGAGCGACGTTCAAAACGTCAGACCACATTTCGTCATAATTGCGACATTTTACAAACGTCGGAAGCGCAACGGCTTGGGAAATGTCGAAAGAGCGACGCTTGTTTGGAAGCGACGGAAAAAGTGTCAGTAATGCGACATTTTGTCAGTGCGTCGGAATTGCGACGTAAAGATAAACCACGTTTTATTCATCCTCGAACTGTCGCTCTTGCAATGACTATGTTTCAGAATAGCGACGAAGTGGCCATCAGAAATTACGCCAAATTTTCTAGTGAAACTATTACATATTCTAATGTATATTAAGGATTCAGTGGAATATTTCAAGATCCAAATATGGGCACAAGTTAGACAAGGAAACAATCTCAAAACATAGAAATGACAAAGTACAATGGTAGTCAAAGGAATGACTCAGAAGAGAGATTGCAACAGTGGAGGCACAATAATTTAACATCTCCGGGACTATAGAAATATTAATGCCAATTCTAGAGAACAAGATCCTTTGAGGGCTCATTGGCTATAATATGGATGATGGTTGTCTCTGGATAAATAAGAAAGAGAGAGAGAGACCAGGTTCTAATAACATATGTCACCAGTCTCTATTTAAAATGGATGCCTAGACACCAAGACCTATCAAGGTGAGATGAATGCTATAAAATTAAATCATTGGTTGCAACAAATAAAATTTAGAAGTTTACTTTATTGGGGTAACATCGGATGTGCAAAAATGGCATTCCTCATGTTCCCATGAAACCATCTCGCCTTTGGTTGGCAAGACACTAGTCTATGATAAATTTTTCTCATCTTAGATACTCTACAAGTGATTTGGAAAGAGGAGGTAAAAATGGTAATTTTTGGCAGTTTTAATTTCACGACATTTTAGTGGGGCATTGGCTAGTATATAGTGAGATTACGTTGAAATGTGGCTTTGTTGCAACACTGCAGAATTATCTAGGAAAAGTTTTGTACAAAAATTGCAACTAGAGGAAGTTCTGGCCCTCACAGAACTGAGACAGGGAGACTCTGTATGTGGTTGTAACTATTATATATGTATCACATTAATAGGGATATCAATCAACTAATGGATCACTAAGGTAATTACACCATTATCCTAGACTAAAAGGGGGGCATATTTTTCAAAGGTGATTCTAGAAATATATATTGACAAGACCTTGAAAAAGGTTTTATTTGATTACATAGTTGTTATAGTTTTAAGGTCAAGTAATTAAGCTAAGAGTTGGCATAAACAGAACTGAAATAAACCAATAAAGGTGTGAACATAAGTTTGAAATAGTCTCTAACTTGGTGTTGTGAAATGACTTTGTTTCATATAAAGATTAGGCGTTGTTCTTGTCATAAAAAAACCCTATATGAATTTACCTTGTCAACGGTTAGAGTGCTTTCCATTTGACAACATACCTCATGTATGCGTTGAATTGACACAATGATACAAATTACAGTGAAAAAACATAGTGATCCTACAGTTGTCAACATGTGATAGTAATTCTTGTTGCAATCTCATTGTGCATAGGTACCTATTAGAAGAGCGACAATTGTTTGGAAAAGTTGGAAAAAGTGATTTGGAAAGAGGAGGTAAAAATGGTAATTTTTGGTAGTTTTAATTTCAGGACATTTTAGTGGGGCATTGGCTGGTAGACAATGAGATTACGTTGAAATGTGGCTTTGTTGCAGCACTGCAGAATTATCCAGGAAAATTTTAGTACAAAAATTGAAACTAGAGGCATTTCTAGCCCTCACAGAACTGAAATAGGGAGACTCTATATGTGGTTGTAACTGTTCTATATGTATCACATTAATAGGGATATCAATCAACTAATGGATCACTAAGGTAATTACACCATTATCCTAGACTAAAAGGGGGGCATATTTTTCAAAGGTGATTCTAGAACTATATATTGACAAGACCTTGACAAAGGTTTTATTTGATTACATAGGTGTTATAGTTTTAAGGTCAAGTAATTAAGCTAATACTTGGCATAAACAAAACTGAAATAAACCAAGAAATGTGTGAACATAATTTTGAAATAGTCTCTAACTTGGTGTTGTGAAATGAATTTGTTTCATATAAAGATTAGGTGTTGTTCTTGTCATAAAAAACCCTACATGATTTTACCTTGTCAACGGTTAGAGTACTTTCCATTTGACAACATACCTCATGTATGCGTTGAATTGACACAATGATACAAATTACAGTAAAAAAACATAGTGATCCTATAGTTGTCAACATGTGATAGTAATTCTTGCTGCAATCTCATTGTGCATAGGTACAACAACTCAGGCAATCTCAGTCAAGCAATTATTAGACTTGTCATTTTTCATTTTGTGTTTTCAAGTTTTCAAGTTTTTAATTTTATTGCAATGCGGAAAACTGATCAAGGCAGTACAGGAACAACCCCGAGATAGGATGATCGCGGAAAGGGGCCAGCAGAAGAACATGTAAAGTGCCATCATTGCTCTATCTTCAGGTATTTTATTTATTTACATAATTGAAATAATATTAATTTTGTTCAAATATGCAGACACCTAGCCATGGTACGCCTGATGATTCCCTCTACGAGGAAGAGCTTTCTTCATCCCCATGTCCATTGTTGTTGCTGCGAAAAAAGGCGTGAAAAGCAACATTGGAATTTGAGCGTTTGGTAGATGCTTCGCCTCAAACACTTGAAATAGAAATGAGGATAACACAACTTATGACCCAGCTAGAAACATATAAGGTAATAATAAAAAATAAAAAGGATATTTTTTTTGTTCTGCATGAGATGAATTGTGATAGTTTGATTTTTAATTTTTACATTAACTAAACTAACAAAAAAATTCTTTTGTATGTAGCGTTATCTAACACCTGATGCACCCGGTGGTTGTCGTAGTGGGACACAAGGGCAAGAGATGGTTGAGCCACCCTCTCGTACACCTTCTACGCCTTTAGGTGGCAACCAAGAAACGTACCCTGCCCAAGAAGACACCCAGCCAACTGTTGAACGTGTTGGCAGTGATGAGGCTGATATGGCCAACTATATTATTGTGTTTCCTGGAGCTACACGTGTCAGCTCCATGGGGACCATTAATGGCACGTTTTTGGTGAATGATGAAGGTGTCCCTATAAATCATGTACAACTCCCAGATAAGTTTTAATATTTTAACTATTTCATGTACTCTATCTAAAACATTCTTTATCATAATTTTTATTTTTAAATTAATGATAATATATTTGTTCTGTGTAGGAAACAATGAGTTCTATAAGTATTTGGAGAGCCATGAGTTGGTAATTTTTGGCCCAACCATATGCACAAGGTGGAATTCCCAGAATTCCAACCTGAAAAAATAACTTCTAGATTATCTAGAAGCCCTTTTTGGGGTGGGCACATTTGACAGAACAACGGTGGCTCGGGTAGCTGGCAAATATTTGAAATATACCAGGGACACCTATAGGACACAATTGCAATTTAACCCTAGATACGAGCGTCCTCTCACAGTTCCAGAGAGTGAGTGGAGAGCACTCATCCATGATGGAAAAGAGAAAAGGGCAAAGAAAGAAGGAAAAATGCCAATTGGACCTGCAAGGTAAATTACAACTTTAATTCAATAGCTTTAATTTTCTCTATGTCTAAAATAAAAGTGTGCTACGTCATATCTGACTTCAATCTTTTGATGATAGGTTTCCTGACACCTCGAAGGAAACCAAAGCTAGGATTGAAAAAAAGGGCCATCACAAGCTAGGCCAGGGCGGCTACTTGAAATTAGCCGCAAGAATTGTAAGTAGCTAAACATCTTATAATTAATTGTATCGCCTTCCAACGTTTTTGTAATCCCATCAAATAACATTAAAAATACACAATCATATGTAATGTAGGGCGATGACTTTGGAACGGAAACTACAGAGGAGGATAAAAATATCGCTTTATGTTCCGACTATGAACCCGTAGTTGAATATTGTAGAATCTTGGGACAAGTCCCAAGATTCAGAATGCCTAATAAGGTAAAACGTTAACCTTTCAATATGTTTGTTTTCGTCCATAAATTTAATGTCTAACAACTTTTTTTAAATCAATGGAGCAATAATTTCAACGAGCCAAATAACCCAATTGTAGAGCAATGCATTGAGAGCAAAATATTGCCAGAAGAACATGTTCCTAAAGTGCAACCTGATCATTGTAGTGGGGACCAGGTCGGCAATGCTACTATCAGCGAGGACCATGACGGTAATTAATTTCCACTTACAATTTTTTCTAATTATACCTTGATGGTTGTCCTTATAATGTTTTTTTTTAAATGACAGAGAATTTTGTACTTGAGGATCTTACCACCAGAGAGGAAGACAAGGCACGGTCCCAACGATGACAACTGGTGCACTAGGTAAATAATCTCATTGCAATTTTTTTTAATTAATATTACCGAACTAGTTCAATGATATTTAAAAACTGACAATTAAAATTTAATATTATCTGTTTTTGTAGGCGATGCCCCATCACTACATGAGACCAGACATCGTGACTATGCAACTAGGTCAGCTCTGCGGGAAAGGCACGAAATAGGAGTAGAGCACGATGATGTTGATGATGTAGTTAGGAGCTTTAGAAGTAGGAAGAAGAAAAAGAAAATTTGATAATGTAAAATATTGTATTATTATAAGACAAATGTTACCATACTTGGAACGTTTTTTGCGTTATATAAAAAACTCATTTATCATACTATTTCTATGTCAAGCATTAATTGCAATGTTTCCTTGCGTACTTTTTGTTGAATTGTTTTTTTATTAGTTATTGAATATTTTTTTTTATGCTCATGAAAGTAAAAAATGAAATATAGATTGGGTATTGGGGAAATGAGAGTGATGTGAGGGGGGGGGGGGGGGGGAGGCCATAAGAGCTTCCACCTTCACGTGGTTGGCCCTGTTTAGTAGAGAATAATTTATTGGAGCGATTTAATCTTGGAGCAAACCTCCCTTGATCCAGCGTAGCAACAAAAAAGTCACTGTTGACTTATTTGCTACTCTTTCAGATCGTGGGAGGCTTGTTCCAAGTTCATGCGACTCCAATAAATTGTTCTTGAAACGAAGAGGAGCTTATTCAGGTATGTTTTGACATTTTCAACATATGTTCTAACATTATCATAAGAATGCATCTTAGAGTAAAAAATACTACATCCATTACTTTTATTTATTGTATAGATAATTATGGATTTTGAATGACTTGGCAGCACAGGTACAAATCCTCTTGCATCATGAGAAATACAACTTGTCAACCAGGGTCATGTCCAGGATATTTTTTCTTGTGCCCTTGACCAGGTTCGTAGTGTCACATTTTGTAAATTCCTTTACAATTCATAATTCAATATTAATCTTGTTCATGATTATTATCTAGGTTTTTTGTATGTGTTTTTTCATCTATTTGATTGTAAGCAACTCTGCATGTTTCCTGTTGTTCACTATGTTTTCTCCATTTACCACTCCCAGGATGAATCTGACTTTATTGTCCAATTTCAGCAAATAAAGCTTAAGGTTGTCCAATTGGACTTTCTTTCTCTTTTCATATAATTCAAGATGGATATGATAGAAGTGCTCCAAAACTTTCTTAGGGGTCTCATATTTATGATTGATTCCCTTTGAGCCAAAAAGATGCATGTTACTTGTACTGATTGTAGTAGTCAGTTTGAATTTCCTTAAAAGGCCCTCTTGAAGTGAAATCTTCATATTCTCTTCAGACAATGACACCTCTAAATGGACCCTGGTATCAATATTGTATTCCTTATAGTCCCTTATGAATGGTTCTTTAATCTTATCATTCCCAGTCATCAATGCTTCCAGAAATTCCTTGTAATCCCGAGTCCACTTGCGAATAGGCAACTCTATAATTCTTAATGTTGTCTCATTAATTTCCTCTATGATGCCACTAATCGTGTAAGACACACAATTATCCTTTATAGTTTTTCATTCAATTGTACCCTTAAAACCCTTGTACCAAGGTGCCAAGCCAATGGTATATTGTCCAGTGCTCTGGGATGTTGAAATGTCTCTTAATCCTAGGCCAATCAATATATCATAATAAAGTGATAAAAAATATGCATATCGTAGTATAGGCTTAGATCATATCTAGATCCATAAGCTTGTATAGTTTATACGAGGATAGTGTTTCCCTAATTTACATTATCTCATTTGGTATTTTATAAAAAATATGTTTCAGTGTTACCCTAGTGTATACTACAATTTCCATATTCATCATACAGGTTAAGGATAGAGTAATAGCATACAATATTCTACCTAATAAATCATCTTGTATTTCAATATATAATGTGGACATAGGTGTAATATAAGCTCAATACTGAGATATGCTTGTTCCTGTTCTAGCTCGATATCATTGAATACGCTCTTTCCAGCTTTGATTAGTGGAAAGAGTTGGATTAGATTAAGCGCAGTAATGTATTCACCCTTATCTCTCTTCTATGATTCCCATGTATTAGTCACAATGATAATAGTTATATGGAACTAAAAGCATATTGGTATATATAAGAGACCGTATCATACCTATGATGCCCATCTTAAGCTTAGTAACTATCACTATATCACCTTACTTAAGCTAGTAGTAAGCTCTATTGAATCTATAAGCTTATTGATTTCACTATGCTATTAGTACTAATGAATCAAGTCCGTTGAGTCAGTGACCAAGCTTTTCTTGATGTAACTACACGTAATGGAATAACACAGATTCGTATAACATGAAATCCTTAATACAAGTCTTACATTATAGTGTCCAGGAACTCCATATTCAAGCTAAGCTCCTTGTTATGACATAATGATCTCTACTTCCCTATTCACTTCATACCTTATTAACACTGACTGGAATCATAGTAATAAGTACACAGCCTTACTAGCTCTATGCTAACATGTGTATCTTATAAACCTTAAGTAGAAACACAGTTTGATTGCTAATGTTTATATAATATTTGATCTTTTATGGTTGGTTAAGCTTAGCATTGATATGAGTGTACCATTACACAAGCCATAGTGAAATTCTCTCTTGTGCCTTCGTTTGGTCAGGCGCGCCGTGTCGTTTCGTTTGAGGGCGCCCGCCCAAACCTATTCGGGTCGGGTCATTTCGGTTGAGGGCGCCCACCCAAACGCATTAGGGCATGGTTCTTAGAGCCACCCAACCAGTAAAATTGAATATATGTCTTGTTGTTGCGTATGCACATATTGACAGTAAAGAGATATTTCAGTTCATGAGCATGTGGCGTGGGAACAAAACCTATGTAATCCCTATTTGTGGGGTTAATTAACCTTATGCCTACAATGTTTACTGTTTGCATATTGGATTGTGTGGGGGTAGATAACTCATAGCCATATCACATAGGCCCCATTCACTTACGAAGGTTCCCCAAACTCTGCCCCCAATTTTGCTGATATTTCTCAGCTTGAAAGTTTTGAATTTTCATTGATGATTGATTTTCCTCTCACTCGAATGCAAAAGGAAGATGAATTTAATCTTTTTCCTCCATAATTTCCACATTCGACATCTATTGTAGCTATTCATATATGCTCATCTGGAATCACCACAAGTTGTACTTTTTTTTTGCAATGGATTCTTGATATTGATCTCGACGAGATTTTTCCTCCTCAAAAACATATCCTAGTTGTAACCATGGTTGTGGTATGTTGATATTCAGATGAAAAATACAACTTGTATCCCTTGATCTGCTAGGGGTTACCTTGATATTAGCGGTGGTGTATTCATACTCCTTCTGAATAACCAATAAAGGGTCAAGGAAATTGACCAATATGTTGTAAAGTTTTATCTTATCCATCTCTGGGGCAAGCTGCT
The DNA here is from genome assembly GCA_034641835.2 of Pinus albicaulis. NCBI lineage: Eukaryota > Viridiplantae > Streptophyta > Pinopsida > Pinales > Pinaceae > Pinus > Pinus albicaulis. Next base: position 112,180 of record JAXQQM020078589.1, read on the forward strand.
TTTCGGCTAACTCCACTACTTTTGATCTCAATTTTTCCAATTGCTTCCTTCTCTCATACGATACCTGAGCCTTTGCCTTTCTCTTCCCTTCTAATTCCGTAATAGTGTCATAGTGATGCCAGCCAACTTCTTTGGAAAGCCTTCCTAGCAGACAATACTTGTGACCTGGCTGAAGCCTCAACACTTTCAGAGCATATGGAATGACCATTCTCTTATTCCAGTCATATGGTGGGGGAACCCCTTAAAAATCCCTTAGCCTAGAAAGTGCTGCAGCACCACGCTTGGTTTTGTGTGGAATCATTCCTCTAATTTTCCAGTAGTCAAATCCTTCTCTTACTTTATTGTCATTTGCCCATACCTAACCAATGAGAGCACAAGAACACCTATTTCTATAAAATCACCTATAACTTCTCTTACTTTATTGTCATTTGCCCATAACTAAGCAATGAGAACACAAGAACACCTATTTATATAAAAGCACCTATAATACTTTTGTGGGTTTCACTAATATCCCTTTAGTTAGTGTGTGCACAGTAGCCTAGATCCTAAAGTGATTCCCGAACAATGATAATCCACTAGGTGTATTTGTTCTTAAAAAAATATGCATGGATAGATGTCCCATTTATGGCCAAGTTCCACCAAAATGGTTCCCCCTACCTACCCAGTAACTACATTACATTTATTTCATGACAAGACTACCCTACAACCCACCAAATTTCTATCATATCCTTGATGTTAACAACAATTTGTTGTTCAAGATATAGCTAAGTTGGATCAAACTTAGCTCTAGAGCTTAGGATATTTTTCCACCTCTAATGTTTGTTTATAAACCAATAAATATAAAATTTATAAAGCATGTGGGAGCCCTTTAAGTATCACCTTTCTTATATTGACTCCGTCTTAAAAATCATGGAAAATGTCCATAGATGAGTTATCCTTACTAAACCAAAAATTTCATTGAAAATAATCATTCATACCATAACATTACTACTTCCCTTTTAACCACATAAAATTTATTTTTAAGTTACCATAATTCATCTTTAATATCACATAATTAGATTAAAAAATCAACCAAAATCTCTAGTTTATGAAATAAAAATTCAACAATTTTATATAATTAATAATTTAAATAAATGTCTTAGATCTAATCTCATTAATAATTATTTATAATCGAAAATACCACTTATTTACCCAAACCCCTTATTAACCCCAAGAAAAGTCTCACATATTTTATTTAATGGAATTTCAGTGGCCTTAAAAAACACACGTATTTCATTTCAAAATGTAAAAAAATTTCAAATATCAAAAGTTTTAATTTCCCTCGTTCATTTCCCTCTTCAAAATGTCAAAAATTTTCAAATATCAAAAGTTTTAATTTCCCTCGTTCATTTCCCTCCGGTTGCATGGTTTTTCCAGGGAAAGAGGGAGGATGCGGCCATACTGTCGTCGATTTTTTAGGAAGGATGCAACCATACTATTGCAGGTTTGGAGGAAGGATGCAGCCATATTGTCGCAGGTTTGGAGGAAGGATGCGGTAAGTAAAGAAATTGATCTCGAGTGTGTGTTGCAGGTCTGCTCTAATACATTTGGTTGAAGTCCGGTGATTTATTTCCTTCTACAGAAAGAATCTGCTCTGATACATTGGATCCTGATTGCCTTTGGTCCGATGATCAACAACAATTATCATAATAGTATTGTGCCTTGTATACAGACATCAATACCTACCCCGCGGATTCAAAGGCCCTTCATTCAGCCCCAAGCAGTGGGATTTGGAGAAGTAAAAGTTAAGGAAAAGTGGTGAAATCTAAAGAACATGCAGTCAAATTCCCTGGACAAGGTAATCCATGTATGCATTCAATAGTCCCACTGAAAGATTTATTGTTGTAATGGATTGCCCTAAATATGCAGTGCTTTTCGTTAATTTTATTTGTTTATCCAATGATAATGCAATGCCATTTAGGTTTCTTTGGTTTTGATAATGCAAACCACCTTCTCCAAGTTTCTTCGATAGCTGATCCTTCCCACTATCTTAGCTGGCCTACAGTCACTCGACATATTGCCCAGATTCGTTTGATGAAAGGGCATTCTTGGAAAATGTGAATGATCATTTCCTCACTGTTTTTGTACAAGGGGCATCAACCAGGCCCAATCACATACCTTCTTTAAAGCACATCCAAGGTTGAAATCTTTCTTTTGGCACCACATAAAATTTTTTGCCTTGGCTGGGTACTTAGATTTCCAAATCATTTTCCTCCACCACTTTAACTTTGTAGGGACTCAAACTGCAATCACTGTGATGTATCCAAGCTTGGGGACATGTTCACCAAAAGGAGAGGAACTCCAAAGAAGCTTGTCCTCTCTGTCAGTTAATCAAATTTGACGAGCATTCAGAGCATTTACATATGCATTCCATGATTCATGAAAAGTTGCTTCTAAGCCCAGCTCCCCAGCAATCATCCATCCATGTCTCCAATTGGTAGTTTTGTTCAGGTTGTCGATGTGTGAAATTCTGAACCTAGTGTTGTGATTTTGTTCAGTATATCAGTTATAAATCTACTAGGAATTAATTTCCAGGTGCTAGGTTCAGAATTTAACACAAACAACAACACCCATATACTGGAAAACAGTCGTGCAATGCTAGCATCTGTTAATATTCATTCCTTTCCTTTGTGTTGGTCCAAAACTTAGGTGAAAAGAGATTATGTTGCACAATCTTCACAATCAAACCTGATTTCATGTCATCCATACATAACTTGATGTGCATCAAAATATGGATATCTTCATGTTATAAAAACTGGTAATATTGTATTTGAATGTTGGTTCATATTGTTGTCTCTGTCAACAGCACTCAATGTTTAAAAACACCTATTTTACATTATGTATTTGCCAAACAATACCACATTAGGCACAAAAACAAGGCAATAGTTAGCCTTAAAGGCATCGTCCCTGTCACATGCAAATTAGGCTTAGGAGCGGTGCCTTCTTTGCTGGATTTAGCACAAAGAATACTCCTTTTGTGAGAGTAAATCAAATTAATCCCATGAACATTGCCCCTCTCTGCAAGCAAATCAGTCACAAATAAACTCACTTACAGTTCACTCTTTGCAAAAAAGAACAACGACATACAACTAATCGTTTTTATTCATAACTTGCCATGGAAATTATCCTTGAGAAGGCCATCAATTAGCATTGTCCACATCCCTTCGTCAGGGTTATGTCCACTTTGCAATGCATTGTCAAATGACCTTTCCACTTCTTGCACCTTGCCTTCTTTACAAAGTCCAGGAATCACAGAATTGTACAAAGATAGTTGTGATTCATAGCCATTTTCAACCATTCTATCCAAAAGCTCCAGAAAATAGACGCAGTTTCCCTGTTTATAATGCCCATTAATAAGAGTTGTATAAATTGCTTCATTGGGACAGAGGCCTCTCTCTAACATATTTTTTATCAGTTGGTCTGCCTCAAGGAGTCTGCCTGATTTTCATAATCCTGCAATTAAGGCACTATAAGTATCTACAGTAGGCTGACAATGCTTCTCCTTCATTTTGTCAAGAAGCTTAAATGAAAGAACATTTTTTATTTCGAGTGGAATTCCATCTAGGTCATGAATTTCATCCAAGTTATCAAGATCTGAACTACCTACTGCATCCTCGTCAGGAATTAAGTGTTATTTTTGTATCTTGTTTTCTTGAACTATACCATTCATAAGCTCACAATAAGTTCGATAATTAGGTTGGCATCCTTCATTTATCATCTTACTTAATAGATCAAAAGCATGATCCACCCTGCCTGATTTGACGTTGCCATCAATCAATGATGTGTATGTTACTTGGTTAGGCTGTAAGCCTTTCTCCTTCATTTTATCAATGAACATTTCAGCCTCTTCCAGTTTTCCTTCCCTACAAAGTCCATAGATCAGTGCACTGTAAGTGTAGACATTTGGAGAACAGCCCTGCTTTACCATTTTGTCTAATAATTTATATGCAAGATCAATGGCACCGGCTCTACATAGTCCATCAACAAGCGTGGTATAAGTCACCAGGGAGGGAGCTAACCCTTCCCCCAACATCTTACCAAAGACATTATCTGCCTCAAGCACCCTGTTTTCTTTGCGGGCTTGAGTTCTGATTTTTTATTTGGTCTTCTGTCTAAAACTTTGAAATTCAGTGCTACAATGTGGGTGTTTTGGTTTCTAGGATGATTCCTTCCCATGCTAGAGAAGGGATATCCTTGGATTTTCCATCAAAGTTAGACTTGGGGCAATATCCATGTTTGTATAATTGGGTAAGATAGCCTATGAATTGAAGTTTATGTGAGCAAGATATTCTTGTCTAAATTTTCCCTTTGTAAACAATATCTATACCTATATTATAAGATAAGGAGAGAAATCAGGCTTGCAGAAGGGGCAATTTGATGCCATGATGGCTCTGTCCTTTTATTTTTTTATTTACAATTTATGCTTGAAATTGCTCTAATTTCGAAGATCTTCAACCCATTGATTTTGATTTAGACTTTTATAATAGTTTTAGGGTAACAGTGACTTTCGAAGATAGGTTAAGTGTTATCTTGAAAAAATGGGCCTCTTTGCAGACTGACTTTTTAAAACGTCGGAATATTATGAATGGCAATGTGATAACTGCAACTGTCATAAAAGTTTAGCTAGATATCTAGGGGTGATTGTCAAATTCCAAGCCTGCCTTCTGATATGAATTTTAAATTGGCATGGGCTTATCAAGAGTCAATTCATCTTGTAGCCATCCATTTTTTATCTCCATAACGTGATTCTTTAAGACTTCTTGTCTTGTGCGTTTAAAATTTCTTATTGCATCAGTTCTAAGTTCTAATCACATTTCAAAATGGTGTTTCAACCATTCCATCTTTCAATGTATCATATGTGGGCTTATTTGTTAGTGAAAATAAGTTATATTTTTATTAAATAAAGATATGTCATAGTGAGAACCCCTACTTTGTCTACTTTGAGTAACCATAAAATCATGATTATGCACTTCCAAAGAGGCATACCATTGTCAAATGCCATCCTTTAGAAGGAAAAGTGAACATATAAGAAATTTGAATAGATCAGCTTTGAAGGGATATTTATCTATATCTATATATCTATAAATAATACAAATAACATTGGGAAAAAACTATTAGGAAGATATATGAAATAATTTGTAATCGGCAATTAATCAGTAGGGCCTTGAAAATATTCAATATCACGATAATCGAAATGTAGGAAGAAGTTGGCCAATCTTGGCATAATGTTAAACTAGATAATTAAGATTATTTTGAAATAATAATTTCGTTAATTGCACTCGGATTGATTTGATTAATTTGAGATTATTTCATATATGGTTTGTAACATTTAAACCAATTTCTTGTGACTATCCTCATGGAAACTCATAATTTCTACATTGATTAAGATGGTCTCAAGATCTGACAATCTTTTACATGGTTTTGAATGTAGATATATTTGGGAGAGTTTCAAATGAGTGGGAGAATGTTGAAATTGGTGTTTTTATTAATATTAGTCTGAAATTTTAGAGACAAGCGTAGCGAAGGAATGCGAAGTCATACAGAGCTTAAGAAACTTGAGAAACTGAAGAAACAAAGTTGTGTTTCATTTCAACAATCATAGCTTTGATACGTAATGAACTAATTATAGAGATAACACTATGACATAATGGCTCATTTTATTATGTTTACATAGGTTTCATATGCAAGTCTATAGGTTTGCCTTGCTATTAGTTTGACGTATTTCATGAATTGACATGATTATGTAAGGCTCATTAGGCCAAAAATTGCCTCAGGATTTGGACCTATACAAGTTAAAATATATATGATGTAATTATTGATATGTAAATTAATATCTTTTCATGTAAGATTTTATAACTTTCCCAAAGGTTATTGTGAGTTTGTAATAAATTACATACAGTAAGCCCTAATGATTTATTAATCTATTTACGTAATATTAATGCATTTCGGTTATAATTTGTTAGGAGTTTAATCTTTAGGAAAGCCTAGCGGAAGAAAAATGTATGTGGCATTGTCTCCAAATGGTATCCTTTTTCAAACGTTACATATTCAACATGATTTTCTAATAGGTGTGGGCCGGTGACAAGGTGTATATTGGGCTTATTGCTTGTTATCTAAAAACTTGTATGCATCTATGTTATAACGAAATATTTGCTTTTGTGCATGTTTCAATACGAGAAGAATGATGAGGATGGATATTTTAGAGACTTCATTAAGAATGGAAAAAGGAAACTAGTCTTCTTGACTTCTAAATAATTTCGGGCTCTCCCTTGAAAAGCTTGTTTTACCAAGGTGACCTTTACGTGGGTCTTTGCCTATTCTTTCCAAGGCGAGAGATAACGAAGCATAATTTTTAAGAATTTGTCCTTTCGGGGTCTTGCGCTGGGGCGAGAGGAATTGAAATCTCAGTTGGAAAACATTCTTCGGGGAATTTGCATTGGAGTGCATTCTACCATTGGGATATTCATTTGTCTGTGATTTTTTGGATTTGCTAATTTGTATTTGCACTATTTGTGAGTTTATGAATCGTGTGTTCTACGGGGACTCCATTTGAAAATGTGTTAAAAAATGAGGTCGAGTTCTTTGAAATAAAATTAATCCTAGACTTATAGAAGTGTTCAACAATTATAGAAGTGTTCACTAATTATTTGAAAGCAAATAAATTTGTTGATCATATTTTCCGGATCTATATTTTCTTAAATCTATCATTTTTCTTTTGTATGAATTATCATTTGTATGCTCTTCTCTTAACATAATATAGATGTGTTGCACCCATTATGCAAACATTAATGTTCATAATGTGTTTTTGGCTTATTGTTAGTACTCATGTTCCTTTTAAGATTTTGTGCTTGTGTGTTAGACTTAAACCCAAAAAAAAAAAATTCTCCATCTTACTCCCATTGCATGCAAGTGTTGGTTGTACCCATGTGGACAATAGGAAATCCCTTAATTGAATAGAATAAATCATGGTTAAATATATGGCCCTCTGATATGTTTTTCAAAGGGAATGGATATAATTGGAGATCTCAATAGTGATAGATGGAATATTTTAATGAGATTTCTTCTTTGTTATGGAAAGTTTTACCTCATTTATTTTCATATTTAAGTTCTAGTCACCACCAAATAATATAGAATGCATCCATCCTAAGAAACTATAATGACCCCTGAACCTGAGCACAAATTTTGAGGTAGTTTGTAACAAAGAATTTGACACATGCATGGAGATTCAAAGAGATACATCTTAGAGCATGATGTGGTTCAAATATAACATACCCCTCGAGGGATAAATAAGACATGTATACAAACCTACACATGTTTATCCGGGATAAAATGAAATGCGCATATACAATAAGACTAGTACTTTTATTTTAAAATTCTCAGAGTTGGAGTATTTTTCAATCCATAGTTTTGACATGATGAATCCAATGTGTTCAACATATACACTAGTCATATTTTTTTTTTAATGGATTGAGGACTATGTAAACTATAATACGAGCGGTGGAGATTTTATTGTGCACTTGTTTTACTAGATATAGTATACCCAACTATTATAGTTGTGATTGTGTGGCGAGGTTTGTGAAGAGTTTGCATGTTTAAAATTTGAATGGAATGGTTTGCATACAAGTTTTACTATGTTATATATATACGGTGTAGAATGCACGGATATAAAAGACCCAAGGAAACCAATTTAAAAAATCCAAGGTGACATGATACTCTATATAAGGGATACAGATATTATTTTCAAAGTAAAGCAAGCAAGGTATCAGACCAACCAAGTCCGGTTATGTAATTCATATAGGGAGGAAAAACCTTGAAAGAGGATTTAATTTAAATCAACGATTTGTTCTTCATTCTTCTATTATCTACGCAATTATGTTTTGTGTCTTGATCATTTTATATTTTTAGGTTGATAAAGATGGTGATTTGAAGAAGCTTGACACTCTAAAAACAGTATTAGGCCAAGATATTAAAATTTGTTAGTGCCGTAATTTGGCATATTTGTAAATAAAATGACATACTGGTAACATCTAACCACCCTTAATCTTGTGAGTCCTGGACCTAGCCTTCTATAGACTCAGAGAGGCCTCTCTCTATTATGTTAAGGATGTTAACTTGTTCGCTTTGTATGTTTGGTTTTAGGCTAGGCTTGTGAAGTATATTTTGGTTTGTTTTTAGGATTCTTGAGGTAAACTAATAAAAAAGGAAAAATAGAAAGAGATTTCATTATATCAACGGGGCTAGCAGGTTAGAATAAATTCCAAGGTTGTCTAAATGGTGATGGACAGGTATCTTGAACTAATTTTAGTCAAGGTAAATGGATTCACAGGTGAAAACAGTGAAATGAAAATTAAGTTTGTGAACAAAGAGCTCTTAAACATATATAGTTTTAAAGCAAGTATTTATGAGGTAGAGAAAACCATAAATCTCTATGAATAAAATAAAAATGATACATATGAAAGATAAACAATCCAACAATACGATAAATAAGATAAACAAAAAACTCAATATATAGAGAGGGAACTCCTAAACAATATATTTTGAGCTATCGAGAACTATGAAATAAGATTTCAAGCATGGACAAGAGCGAGATTGAATGAGGCCTCTACGAATTAAACTGAAACAACAATATTTCATAGAAAATATTTCGAAGTAGATTTTGAAAAACTATGAGTAAGCGGTGCGTACCTTAAATCATACAAGATAGTAAAACATACTGACCATAAATGAAACAAATAACAATTTCTTGATGGACCTAAGGAGACGATTAAGAATTCTTTAAAAATGATCAAGAAGAGGAAAACATCAAAGTTGTAATATGCGGGATGTTTGAGGTGCTTCCATGAGCATGTCTCAACATATACTTTTCTGATCTACAACAAATAAAAAGTATGGAACATCAATTAAAACAAGAAAACATAAAAAAATTAGAGAAACATCACGATTCACGAAACCATGGAATCTGCACACAATGCTCTCCACCATCAAGCCAAGACATCATCCACTTAATAAAACAAGTATTTCTTCCAAGCTCATAATGCTATGTATTTCTCTCAATATATCAAGTTCTACCTCTTTGTTACAATTAATCCTCTTGGTTTATATAAGGCAAGGAGGAAACCCACCTGAAACCTTAGTAGAGGCCATTGGCCAAAAATAAATATCTAAATTGTCCTTGAGGCCTAACAAGGTCCAAGGCACAAAATATCCTTCAAAAATATCTTTTTAGAAAACAATAGCAAAAAAATAATCACTTTTAAGGCACGACACATAAGATAAACTTTTCTTAACGCACATTTGGCCCGGTCATAGCGAGAAAACTACTTTTCAGCAAAATGCACAACGGGAGTGTAGCACGAGAAAAAGTTTGTTTTGCGGTGCAGTTTTGACGGGAATTCCACGATGTCGAAAATGAGTCGGTGATGGCTCGTTGGAAAGCACGGATGTATAATTTCAAAAAACTACTTAATTTTTTCCAATCTGATGCATGGAAGTCTGTCGAAAAGTAGAAACGGTAGAAGAAACCGGGATTGTAACACCTACGTGTAGGGGCGGGAAAGGTAAAAAATGGTTGTTTTTTGGCCTTTTTGAGGGACCAAAGCAGATTCATTTGATCTGAAAATGTTTGAGCATGTTCCTTTTGATGTCAAGGAATCCAAAAATATAATTTTCTTCAGCTGAGGATGCTCCGAGAAAAATTTAAGGCACCCATGATTTTATGCTTTTAGGCCTAAAATTCACAAAAAACAAGAATGTGTCCAAAATTGCCCAATTTTCATGAGTAAACCTCTCAAGGTTTCTTAGAAACATGTAATGAAGCTTGAGAAAGAATTCCAAGCCAATATTGGCCTTTTCCACGTTTTTCCACCGGGCACCTCCTTTGGGCAGCTTTGAGTTTCCTTCAGGAAAATTGATTCAATTTCTTGTAATGCTCGGTCATTCTCCTTTGTAGGCCCAAATCCTTGTTAGCTTTCTCCAATTTAGTTTCCAAATGTTGATTTTCCCTCTCAAGCCAAGACTCTTTATCATTCTCAATTTCTAGAGAAAGTAGCTCTGTAAGAGGGTATTGCTATGCACGGGTTGATTCCTCTTCTTTCTGTTTTTCCAATGCTTTTCTAAGACCAATGGTCCTAGGCCTCTTTCTTGCTGGTTCTTTGTCTTCATCATTATCTGCATAATCACCCATGTATTCTTAAATTTTTGCGTGTGACTTTTGCGCTTCTCTTTTATATTTGATTTCCCGGGCTTCATAAATAGCCATTTGTCCACTCATCTGTCTGTTTTGCATTTGAAAAAAGTGGATAAGGTCTTTTGACCTTTCTAGGTCATTTTCCAAGTCTTTAATCTAAGCCTCCTAGTTTTGCAAAATAGATCTAAGAATTATGGCCTTATCATCTTCATCATCACTATCTAATTGTATTATGTCAAATTCCTTCTCATGCTCATGGCTGCTCTCTTGTTGTTCAATGTTCTCTTTGCCCTTGCCTTTAATGATTTTCTTTCCTCTGGTTTTCTTGGGAAATTATACATTGCTCTGCTTTGGCAATTTTCCTCTACTCCTTAGTGCCCTAGTGATATTGCTAGTCACTGTCTGAGTGGTTTTCTTCTTTGTTGTTTTGGTGTTTTTAGCCTTTGCCACTTTTGATGAAGGAAGCATGGCCCCTTGCCTTGGAGAGGTAGTAAGCACATGGTCTTGACTGTGTTGATGAGAAGTGAGAGGAGGAGTTAACAGTAGCACTTTTTCCGTTTGATCCTTTAGATTGTTGCCTTCTTCATTACCCAATTTGTTGCTTCTTTCACTATCACTGTTTTTGGTTTCCTCATCTTGTGGGTTGCCTCTTTCATGCTCACTGTTTTCATATTTTTCATGTAAGTTGCCACTATCTTCATTGTTTTTGTCATAGCTGCCTTCTTCACTTTTTTCCTCTTCTCTTTTATTGTCTTCATTGCCTCTCTGTGGGTTGCTGCTACCTTGAATATTTTTTTGTGGGTTGCCACTTTCACCATCTATGCTTTTGTCATCCCTTTGTGAGTTGTCTTTATCATCATTAGTGTTTTCACCTTCCTCTTGAGGGTTTCTTTCATGATCACTGTATTGTTGACCAACGCCTCCTTCACTATCCTTATTGTCTTTACTATCTCCTTGAGGGTTGCCTCTATCTTTATCAAGTTTTCTGCTTCCACTGAGCTGTGGATTTTTTGCCTCATCATTCTTACTTTTCCCTCTACTGCTGCTTTCATCACTTTCTTGTTCTTTGTCACCATCACTTCCTTGTTCTTCGTCACCAACACTTCCTTGTTTTCTTTTACTGAATTCTTATTTCTCACTGTTCCTCTCTTCTTCTTCAGTTTGTTCTTTGTCATCATCATTTTCCTCCTGACTATTTTATTTAGTATCAGTAGTGCTTTTCTTAGGCTCAACATTACTTTCAAGGCCACTGCTGCTCTCTTCTAGTCCAGCTTTGTTTTCTTCATGATCACCTTTACCAGAGGAAACTGTCTGAAGAATGTTTGCTTGGGAGGGTGACTCATGGAAGGAAAGTGGAACATGATCAGTGGAGGGCGAAGCAAGGGGTGTGAGGACTAATTGGCACTTTTATGACTTAAAAAATCATGAGGAGATGTCAATTGATGAAGAAGACCTCTTAAAACTGATTCTCATAACAAAATGCAGCTTCTGGGTAAAATTTGGCTAATTCTATCCCTTTCTGCAGCTTTCTATATGGTGTTGTGCCTTTCCTACATGCGTGCAACATCCATCTACAGGCACGTAGCATCCTTAAGAAAATAACACAGGAGCAGACTGTAGGCGCGTAGCGTCCATCTACAGGCGCGCAACGCAGAAATAGGCCTTTTTGTAGTAGTGTTTTGGAGGCCTTCTCGATGTCGTAATTGGGCCTGGGATGGCTTGTTGGAAAGATATGGATGTCTACTTTCCAAATATATTCTATTTTTTTCATTTGGTGTCCATTTTTCTGTCCAAAAACTGATTCTCCCAACACTGGTCAAAAGTGGTGAATGCTGGTGCAGAAATGCCCTTATGGCTTATCTGAAAGATTTTTTTGTCCCCTTTTTGTTTCTCTTCACTATTACCTTTATCATTTGAACACATGATTAGGCTTATGATGGAATTTTGACATTTTCAAGGCTAATTTAACAACTATGTTTTCCTCCACATTCTTTAAGTCATGTCTCTGACTGCCCTTTGTGTAACACCTTATCTATCAAACTTGGATTTTTCTTTCTTCAGTGCAATGGTACTCAGTGCTTTAAAAATAAAATTTTCCCACCTTTTGAACTTCAAAATCACATATTTGATTTAATGGATTTTTGTACCTTTTCACTTTATCTTCGGAATGATAACATCAGGAAAACTTTTACACCCTTTGTTGTTGATGAAGGAGGTGCTCATGCCTACTTGCTAATTTTTCCACTTTTCTGAAATTGTCTCCAAAACCTTTCAATAATTTCACTGTGAGGATAATAAAAAAATTGTATTTTCACAATAAAACATACCTTCTATTTTCTCCTTTTTAGTGTGACTGTATTTTTGCAGTAGTCTTAGTCTTGCTCTGATGGCGCCTCTGATGGTTTTTTTTCTTGTCTGCAGGGGCATGGAAAAAGGTAGTTGTCCCTCTTCCATTATGCTTTGAGGCATAAAAACTATTTTAATGGCATTTTTGCTAGAATTTTGCCATGTTTGTTCATATACTACTGATTTTCTGAGTTTTTCCCAAAAGCTTGAATGAGTAGAGTATTATCCCTTTAAGTGGTATCAAGTTCTCTCTAGCAGCCTCCAATTTGCTGTGTTTATTAGCCACTGTGCATGGTCTTCTGACACTTTTAGGTATCCTTGATTTGTAGAGATAAAAACTATTTTTCCTGTGCTCTTCAGCTTTACTGTCTCCTTTATTCAAAATGTCAACTAGTTTGACTGAAGCTGTTCCTTAGTGTGTTTCTTTTTCCCTGTTTTGATTTAGGCTAGACATTAGGACATCCATGCAGAGATGTTTTTGATAAGGTGGCTTAGTCTTGGCAATTTTTCTGTTGGACCAGAAGGAGACACCTTGGAGACTGCTTGAGTACCTTTTTAGAAATATGACCATCTTTGCACTGTTTTTCTTGATTTCACCTTTGAGCTTTGCTGAAACAGAAATGCATGACAAACATGATGGTGCATGACTTAGGGAAGACTGATTGGTTTGTTTGCAAGATTTTTAGGAAAAGAGCACTTGACCGATAGTTAGAAAACAAATTTTTTATCAAGACAAAGGTTTTTTAGATATTCAACCTAAGCACCATCACCTATAAACCTAGACACTTTTTCATTATTTTGAAGGATTTCCTAGACATACTCAGGTCATCAATAGAAACTTGTGCAGTAGGAGGGTACAATGGAAAAACTTGTGTTATCTTGGCTAGGAAAATTTGTGAAATATGGGAATTTTAGGCATCAGAGATAAGAAGCTTTACACAGATATGACAGTTATGGACAGAGTAAAGCCTATCAGTCCAAGATGGGATTTTGATAGGATTAGCAATTTAATCACAGTAGGTAAGAGAGTAGGGAAAAGTGAAAAATTTCTCTGAGGGGATTTCTAGAGGACAAAATGAGTGTTTGAATTTGGTTTCTAGAAAACCTGGACAAAGCATATAGTCATCAAAACAAGTGAAAAATACTGATGACTAACAATGGCTCCATTTGGGGAGGGCAGCTCCTTTTTGAGAGGTTTCCAGAATTGCAGATAGCTGGCTCATGAAGACCAATGCCTCATCCATTGGTTGAGATTTCTCCTTTTCTTGATGTTTTTCCTGAACATGATGCTTTTGAAAAACTGAAAACATCATTAGCATCAACCTCATCTCTACTTACCCAACTATTTTGTCTAACATTTTTTCTTCTTTGGGTGCACTTGGACTGGCAAACCCTTGAAATGATATTTTTGAAAGAGAAAACACTATCTACTTCTACACTTATATCTTCCGAGAGTTCAGATTAAACTGAAGAACTCCTTTATTTCTCTACCTATACTAGATCAATTGTCAAGATTAAGTTGTTTGACAAGATTTCATTCGCTAGACTAAAACATGAAATTGAAAAATGATCAAATCAGGATTAGACAGTCTGATTTGTCATGTGTTTGTTCCATAAAGACAAGCTGCACACAAATCTTATTTTCATACAAAATGAGATTTAGAAAAATCAGGGCTAGGATACATAGTTCTCTTTTCATCCCTATTTTTCTCTTTGGTTCTATTTTGAGCGTGTGGAACCAGCATATTTGTTTCCTGATCTAATTTCTTTGATAATTCAAGCTTTCATATTTTGACTATCATTATTTTTCACTAACTTATCAGTAATCAATTTAAAACATGCTCAGTTATGATTAGGCTATATAACTGAACAAGACATCTTTTGAGCACTAGCAGTGGCATTTAGACTTGCGCACTTTCAGCATGACTATTTTTTTGGTATGGGGTTGTACTGTTTCTTTAAAATCTGCCCTCTTTTTCTACTTTTCTTGTTGTTTTTGTGTTTTCTGTTTTTCTCAAAAAAAACTGAAAGAAATATTCTCATGGGGATGAGCTTATTTTGCATGCCTATCTATTCTAATCTAACCTATATATGATAGAAATTTATCTGGTGAACTCTTCTTTCCAATATAACCAGTCAAGTAGATGATTGCATGGTTGATCTTGGTTCATCTCTTTGATGATGCTGAAGAAATCAAAAGGCCACTTCCACCTCACTTGTTTTCGGACAGTAGTGCTCAAGTTTTTTCTCACACTTTGCAACAAACTGGTCATGGTAGAACATACTCCTCCCTCATATTTCTCAAGGAAAACAACAAATGGATCTTGGAATAATACCTGATCTAGAGGATTTGATACATAAGCTCCATTCAGGACTACTTCTTTCACTTGGCTATGTTTTGGACTCTCTTAGGAAAGAAACTCTTCCCCTTGCTCATGATCACTTGAATTGTCAGACTCATCATATATTGCAGTGTAGTCTTCTTTCCAAGCTGATGTGTTCTGATTAAGTGGACTGAAAACTGTGTGAAGGTCATCATGTTGATGATTAGGGATACTCTCTGGCAACAAATATTCTCGAGAAAGAAGAGTAGAAACTTTCTTGTGATCGTCAATTTTCAAGCCTTCATTTGCTTCCAAATTTTCTAAGCTTTCCTCATCATTGTCATAGTTGCTATGCATTGGCTGTTTACCTTTCTCAAGTTGATGAAACTGAGCTTCCTCCAAAAAACCAAGTGCTGAATACTCTGCAAGATTAGCTTCTGTTTGGAAAGCATCATCATTATCAACATATTGATCAAACTTTGAAGAATCATCAATATAATTAATGTCACCAACCATACATATTGGACTATCAAATTTTTTATCTTTGAATTGATCTATAAATGCATTTTTTGCTATGTGATAGTTAAGATCAGGAGGAAAATAAATAGAGGTTGACTGCATGTTTATGAGTTGATCTATCTCCTCTTCAGTTAAAAAGGGAGGCATTTTTATCTTTCCTTGGATATAGCTACAATAATCCTCTTTCTCTTGGGAAAGTTGATTTAGAGGATGAATTTCTTTTTGGGCCTTACCTAAGAGAGATGATGAATCATCACTTGTGCCTTTAGAGAGATCCTGTGGGTTCTCTTTCATTTCTTGATTGGTTTCATCCTCATACAACTCTTCTTGATGTTCGGGAAAATTAGCATGGATTCATGAGTTGCCTCTGATAGATTCTCAAGAGGCCAATTTTCTTGTATAATTTGAAAAGAATCAAAGCACAAAGGTAGATATCCTAAAGGTTTTGATTTTTCTTCCATTTCAAATTTGATTTCATCCTCAACCAACTCTTCTTGATGTTCGGGACAATTAGCATGGGATTCATGAGTTTCCTCTGATAGATTCTCAAGAGGCCAATTTGCTTGTATAATCTGAAATGAATCAAAGCACAAAGGTAGAGATCCTAAAGGTTTTTATTTTTCTTCCATTTTAGATTTGATTTCTTCATCGTCAACCAACTCTTCTTGATGTTTGGGACAATAATCATGGGATTCATGAGTTGCCTCTGATAGATTCTCAGGAGGCCAATTTGCTTGTATAATCTGAAATGAATCAAAGAAAAAAGGTAGAGATCCTAAGGGTTTTTTTTTTTCTTCCATTTCAATTTTGATTTCATCTTCAACCAAGTTACTTTTCTTGATTTATGTGAGAGTTAACTTGAGCAGGGATTTCCTGAATAACTGCTAAGAGATCTTCAGGATGAAAATTTCCTTTCAATATCTGGAATGAATTAAAGCATAAGGGTATAGATGTTAAAGGTTTTGACTCTTTCTCTATTTAAGATTCTGTGATTTCAAGATGGTTGATTGATTCTTTAGAGCACTCCTCTATGTTTTTATTTGCAACTTGCTCATTAGGCACATTTTGTTTGTTACTCTTGTCTTGTAATGGTTGAGTATGTTTTTCCCAAGGAAAAAGTGTAGGTTTGTTTGAATAAGTAACATTAACCTTAACTTTTTGTCTTTCTCTTTTCCTGTCAAGTAGATGCATCAGTTTTTTGAATGTATCTATCAATATTTGCAATTTTTCCTCTCTATTCACACTTGGATCCATCTTTGTTTACCAGAAAGAGTCACTATGTCCTTTCAACCAGTTTAGAGTTCTCTACCAGTGGAGTATTTTGGTCTATTGAGGGTTGTGGAGTTGCCAGGTGGAAGGTTTGAACTTTTCTGTCCACCATCAGAATGATTGGGATTGCTCAATGCATTCCCAAGAGATTTTATAAGGACTAGTGGAGTAATAGACCTATTGGAGGCTAGTGGAGTCGCTAGGTGGATGTTTTTAGTTTTTTTGAGGGTATATGTGTATGGTGAACCACCAATACTGACAAAAAACCAATATAAGGATGTTTTGGGGTTTTTATGAGTTTCTTATATGTAGCCCTAGGGTTTGTGAGAGTGTCCTATAGTTGAGTCATCATTTTTCTAGAATGGTGAAACAACCAAATTCTATTCTTTTGACAATACTTTAGTCTTCTAAGTTTGACTGAGACTTTGAGAGTTCCTAAGGGATACTTAGGATGTTTTGACTCAGGGTCCCACCGTGATCGCCATTATGTTGGAGAGTGGTGGGATGGATCAATAGGGTAACATGCTCAGTTCGACATGGGTTTTCCATGAATCTTGAAAGATATTCAGATTAATATGAACTCAGAAGGGTCCCACCGTGATAGCCATTATGTTGGAGTCCCGAAATTTTGCAGATTGGTAAACCAAATGATAGGGCAACATCAGACCAATATTTGGAGTCCTAGGACCTAGCCTTCCTGGACTCAGAGAGGGATCTCTCTATGATGCGAAGGATGTGAACTTGTTCGCTTTGTATGTTTTATTTTAGGCTAGCTGTTAAGTATATTTTGGTTTGTTTTGGGTTTTTGAGGTAAACTGATCAAAAAGGACAAATAGAAAGAGAGTTCATCAAATCAATAGGGCTATGTGGTCAAATAAAGTCAAGGTTGTCTAAATGATGGACAAGGTGTACTGCAGGGCCGATTTAGTCAAGGTAAATGGATTCTCTGGGTGAATGTGAAGTGAAATGAACATTAAGTTTGTGAAAGACAAAGAGCTCTTAAACATATATAGTTTTAAAGAAGAAATATTCTGGTTATAGGGAAAACCATAACCCTATGAATAAAACTCTCTAGGATACGTATGAAAAGACAAAGTTAATTCATGACACATAGAAGCATAAGAACCTCTAACTCTAGAAAATCACCTTCAGCTGTTGGGAAAAAAAATAAGATAAACAAACAACTCAATATCTGAAGAGAGAACTCCTAAACAGCATATCTTGAGCTATCAGGAACTCTGAAATAAGTTTGCAAGCATGGACAAGGGGCAAGATCGAACGAGACCTCTTTGACTTAACTAAAACAACAAATATTTCATAGAAAGATTTCAGAAATGGAGTTTTGAGAAACTATAAGTAAGCAGGGCATACCTTAAATCATACAAGATAGAAAAACATACTGACCATAAATGAAACAAATAAAAATTTCTTGATGGACCTAAAGGGCAGTTAAGAATCCTTTAGAAATGATCAAGAAGAGGAAAACATCAAAGTTGTAACATGCAGGATGTTTGAGGTGCTTCCATGAGCATGTCTCAACATATACTTTTCTGATCTACAACAAATGCGAAGTATGGAACATTAATGAAAACAAGGAAACATAAACAAATCAGAGAAACATCACCATTCACCAAGCCATGGAATCCTGCACACAATGCTCCTCCACCATCAAGCCAAGCAAGACATCATCCACTTCAGAAAACAAGTATTGCTTCTAAGCTCATAATGCTATGTATTGCTCTCAATATATCAAGTTCTGCCTCTTGTTGCAATGAATCTTCTCGGTTTATATAAGCCAAAGAGGAGGAAACCCACCTAGAGCAACTAGAAGGCCATTGACCAAAAACAAATATCTAAAACTGTCCTTGAGGCCTAACAAGGTCCAAGGCACAAAATATCCTTCAAAAATATATTTTCGGACCAAAATAGCAAAAAAGAGTCACTTTTAAGGCCTGGAACATAATAAAAACTTGCTTAACGTACATTTGGCCCAGTCATCATTCAGAAAACTACTTTTCAGCAAAATCTACAGGAGCGTAGCACCAGAAAAAAGTCTATTTTGCAGTGTAGTTTTGGTGGACTTCCCGATGTCTAAATGAGTCCCGTGATGGCTCGTTGGAAAGCTACGGATGTATATTTTCCAAAAATACTTGATTTTTCCAATATGATGCCTAGAAGTCATTAAAAAAGTAGAAACAATGAAAAAACCTAGGAGTGTAGCACCTGCTGATATTAGGGGCAGAAAGGTAAAAAATGGTTGCTTTTGGCCTTTTTGAGGGACCAAAACAGCTTCATTTGATCTGAAAATTTCTAAGCATATTCCTTTGATGTCAAGGAATCCAAAAATATATTTTTCTTCAGCTGAGGAGGCTCCGAGAAAAAGTTAAGGCACCCATGATTTTATGCTTTTAGGCCTAAAATTCACAAAAAACAAGAATGTGTCCAAAATGGACCAATTTTGGTGAGTAAACCCCTTACGGGTTTTTAGAAACATGTAATGAAGCTTGAGCAAGAATTCCAAGCTGAGATTGGCCTTTTCCACGTTTTTCCGTCGGGCGCCTCCTTTGGGCAGCTTTGAGTTTCCTTCGGGCAAACTGATTCAATTTCTTGTAGTGCTCGGTCATTCTACTTTGTAGGCCCAATTCCTTGTCAGCTCTCTCCAATTTGATTTCCAAATGATGATTTACCCTCTCAAGCCAAGACTCTTTATCATTCTTAATTTCTAGAGCAAGTAGCTCTGTAAGAGGGTATTACTGTGCACGGGCTGATTCCTCTTATTTTTGCTTTTCCAATGCTTTTCTAAGACCAATGGTCCTAGGCCTCTTTCTTGCTGGTTTTTTGTCTTCATCATTATCCGCATACTCACCCATGTATTCTTCTAGCCTCACTTGTGACTTTTGAGCTTCCCTTCTGTATTTGAGTGCCCGAGCCTCATAGATTGCCATTTGTCGACTCATCTGTCTATTTTGTATTTGCAAAAAGTGGATAATGTCTTTTGACCTTTCTAGGTCATTTTCCAAGTCTTTAATATGAGCCTCCCAGTTTTGCAAAAGATATCTAAGAATTCTGGCCTCATCATCTTCAACATCACTGTCTAGTTGGATTATGTCAAATCCCTTCTCATGTTCATGAATTCTCTCTTGTTTTTCAATATTCTCTTTCCCCTTGCCTTTAATGATTTTCTTTCCTTTGGTTTTCTTGGGCAATTCTACATTGCTCTACTTTGGAAATTTTCCTCTACTCCTTAGTGCCCTAGTGATATTGCTAGTCACTATCTGAGTTGTTTTCTTCTTTGTTGTTTTAGTGTTTTTAGCCTTTGCCACTTTTGATGAAGGAAGCATGGCCCCTTGCCTTGGAGATGCAGTAAGCACATGCTCCTGAATGTGTTGATGAGAAATGAGAGGAGGGGTCAACACTAGTACCTATTTACTTTGATCCTTTATATTGCTGCCTCCTTTATTAACAAATTTGCTGCCTTTTTCACTATCAATGTTTTCACTTTCTTCCTGTGGGATTCTTTCATCATGTTCATTGTTTTCATTTTCTTGTGGACTATCTCTTTCATTATCATTGTTTTTTTCCTCCCTTGGTGGACTGCCTCTCTCACTATTATTGTTTTGCTGATAGTTTCCTTCTTGATTACTGCTTTTATTTTCTTCTTGATGGTCTGCCTCTATCTTTATCAAATTTGTTGCTTCCACTAAGTTGTGGACTATTTGCCTCATCATTCTTAATTTTCCCTCTACTGCTACTTTCATCACTTTCTTGTTCTTTGTCAACATCACTTCCTTGTTCTTTGTCAACACCACTTCCTTGTTCTTCATCACCAATAATTCCTTGTTTGTTTTTACTGTATTATTCTTTCTCATTGTTCCTCTCTTCTTCTTCAGTTTGTTCTTTGTCATCATCATTTTCCTCCTGACTATTTTCTTTGGTATCAATAGTCCTTTTCTCAGGCTCAGTATTACGTTCAGGGCCACTACTTCTTTCTTCTGGTCCAGCTTGGTTTTCTTCATGATCACCTTTACCATAGGAAACTGTCTGAAGAATGTTTTCTTAGGAAGATGACTCATGGGAGGAAAGTGGAACATGATCAGTGGAGGGCGAAGCAAGGGGTGTGAGGACTAATTGGCACTTTTATGACTTAAAAAATGATGAGGAGATGTCAATTGATGAAGAAGACCTCTTAAAATTGATTCTCATAGGAAAATGTACCTTCTGGGTAAAATTTGGCTAATTCTGTCCCTTTACGCATCTTCTGACGGTTTTCCTTTTCCTACATGGTGCAACCTCCATCTACGGGCGCGTAGCATCTAAGAAAATAACACGGGGAAGCGGACTATAGGTACGTATCCATCTGACGCATGTGAGAAATGAATTTGATTTGTAGCGATGTTTTGGAGCTCTTGTGCAGATGTAGAATTGGGCCAGATGACTCATTGGAAAGATATTGATATCTACTTTTCAAATATATTCTAAGTTTTGTCATTTGAATTTGTCCATTTTCTGTCCAAAAATGATTCTCCCAATAACTTGGTCAAAAGTGGTGAATGCTGGTGCAAAAATACGGTTTACCTTCACCTTATGGCTTATCTGATAGATTTTTTTGTCCCTTTTTTGTTTCCCTTCACCACTACCTTTAGAATTTGAACACGTGATTAGGCTTATGATGGAACTTTGTCATTTGCAAGGCGAATTTAACAACTATGTTTGCCTCCACATTCTTTAAGTCAATTTTGTGACTGCCCTTTGTGTAAAACCTTATCTATCAAACTTGGATTTTTATTTCTTCAATGAAATGGTACTCAGTGCTTTAAAAATGAAATTTTCTCACCTTTTGAACTTCAAAATCAAATATTTTATTTAATGGAGTTTTGTACCTTTTCACTTTATCTTTGGAATGATAACATCAGAAAACTTTTACACCCTGTTGTTGTTGATGAAGGAGGTGGTCATATACTTGCTGATTTTTCCAATTTTAAAGCTGTCTCAAAACCTTTTGATCCTTTCATTTCATGAGATAATAAAAAAATTGTATTTTCACAATAAAACATACCTGTTGTTCACTCCTTTTTAGTGTAATTGTATTTTTGTAGTAATCTTAGTCTTGATCTGATGGCGCCTCTACTGGTTTTTTTATTCTCTGTAGGGGCATGGAAAAAGGTAGTTGTCCCTCTTCCATTATGCTTTGAGGCATAAAAACTGTTTTAATGGCCTTTTTGCCAGAATTCTGCCATGTTTGTTCATATACTACTGATTTTTTGAGTTTTGGCCTAGAAGCTTGAATGAGTAGAAAATTACCCCTTTAAGTGGTATCAATTTCTCTCTAGCAACCTCCAGTTTGCTATGTTCATTAGCCACTATGAATGGTCTTCTGACATTTTTTAGGTATCCTTGATTTGTAGAGATAAAAACTATTTTTCATGTGCTCTTCAGCTTCATTGTTTCCTTTATTCAAAATTTCAACTGGTTTGAATGAAGCTGTTCTTTAGTGTGTTTCTTTTGCCCTGTTTTGATTTAGGCCAGACATCAAGACATCCCTACAGAGATGTTTTTGATAAGGTGGCTTAGTCTTGGAAATTTTTCTGTTGGACTAGTAGGAGACACCTTGGAGACTGCTTGAGCGCCTTTTTAGAAATATGACCATCTTTGCTCTGTTTTTCTTGATTTCACCTTTCAGCTTTGCTGAAATGGAATTATATGACATACATGATGGTGCATGACTTAGGGAAGACTGATTGGTTTATTTGCAAGATTTTTAGGAAAAGGGCACTTGACCGATAGTTAGAAAACAGATTTTTTATCAAGACACAGGTTTTTCAGATATTCAACCTAAGCACCATCACCTATAAACCTAGACACTTTGTTATTAATTTGAAGGATTTCCTAGACATACTCAGGTCATTAATAGAAACTTGTGCAGTAGGAGGGTACAATGGAAAAACTTGTGTTATCTTGGCTAGGAAAATTTGTGAAATAGGGGAATTTTAGGCATCAGAGATAAGAATCTTTACACAAATATGACAGTTATGGACAGAGTAAAGCCTATCAGTCTAAGATGGGATTTTGACAGGATTACCAATTTAATCACAGTAGGTAAGAGAGGAAGGAAAAGTGAAAATTTTCTCTGAGGGGATTTCTAGAGGACAAAATGATTGTTTGAATTTGGTTTCTAGAAAACCTGGACAAAGCATATAGTCATCAAAACAAGTGAAAAATACTGATGACTAACATTCCTATCATCATTTCGCACCCCCCTTCTCCAATATTGCTTACCAGTTAAGACCCCCTCTAAAATTCGGTTTCCGGTTTCAAATACAGCACTATTTTTTGGTAGAGCACATGGTTACGGTTTATTCAGTCCCTCCAAGAGCTCCCCGTGAAATAATTCAGCATGCATAACACAGCTGACCATTCCGCAATGGGAAGTTGAAATCATGAGAGCTAGAGAGTGGAGGATGCCGAACAACAGATGGAATTACATGATGAAGTCTGGACATCTCACCTGTTCTTAGCCACTTCTCCCCACTCCTCTGAAGATTCTTGAATTTGGCCTCCCTGGCTAACTGCTTTGTTTCTTTTTACTATTTAGATAGTGATGTTTTTCTGGTAAAATCCCAATTTTACCCAATTCTGTTGTGATTTTTCTTTTTTTGGAGTGATTGCTTGATGCACGCTCTAATAGTTTGTTAGGATATTTTGGTTTCACCCATGTGGGTCGATCATGATAGAATATTTAATCGTAAACCCCCAAGGATAACTCTATATGTAGTGAGTACTAAGATGAAATAAATGTTCTAGTATTTTGAAGAAATTTGATATAGTTTTGTATGATTGTGCTCCCTATGCTCTAAGACAAATATTTGGGAGAGATATTTGAACTTAATATGATACAGAGCTATTATTTAGATTCCAGATGGAGCAATAAGTAGTATGTATCTGTTTCTTTCTGTTATTAGTAATCTCCCTTTTTATGTGTAATCATATTTCATGCTATGTTCCTTTGAAGGTTTTGTGTAATGTAGTTGTCGGTGGTCTGCAATTTTATTCATGAATTCATGTTTGTATAACTCTCAGGTGTTATCGATCATGTATTAAGCTTGCTGCACTCCATTAATTCACGCTCCACGGACCTCTGTTGTTGTCCATACCTCATTCATATCTGATTCCTCTGAGTTCATAGGGGACAAATTCTTAAATCTCTTAAGCATGTCTCTCGTGGGTTCCTTATCCATTATCTCTCAACACCTCTGCATATTTTTAATATTTCTGCTCATTCTTTTATACTTGACCCATTTAAAATCCATCTAGCCACGCAACACCTTGATCCCTCTCACAATTTTGAGAATTCACATGAATCGACTCCAAGGTCTTCTCCATTCATGAACCACCAAAACCATTGTTCTCTTATTCCATATTTTTTTAGAGGCATTTTATACAATTTTAAACATTTAACCTCTAACTTTAAGATGTCATAGGCACTGGTCTTCTGCAACTCAAGGATGTCTCTAGGAGTGACAACAAAACCTATGGATGACACATGGCTCTTCTTTGCGATCTCCAATGCATTAACTCTCATGGATATTTAATTGCGATATCCATTCTTGACCACTTATCTCTAACATAGATATTGCGATCTAATCTTGTCCATCCATTTGATTTTCATTCCTGTACTATGATCTCCGCCGTCTATTTTCCCCTTTGCACGTCCTCCGAAACCCTTAAGTTCTTTTAGGGAAAATATGCATTTCTCTTCTTTCTCTGACTTGAAAGTAAAGGGCATGGGCTCCAGCTGTCCCCACGTAATGTCCTTTATTGAGACCAGAAACCACTTGTGGGGGCACTTAAGCGGTTTTTTGGAATTTGAAGAGAGTGTTCCCTCAGTTAATGCCAACCGTCAATTTGCAGGTGAGAAGATTTAACGAGACTGCTTGTGGGGGCACTCCTTGGTATAAATCTCGTGCAATTTGTGTTCCCAGGTTGCCGTTGGATCTGGGCACAATGACTATGAGCCTTCACTGTACTCAAACTTGGAAGAATGATAATCTTGTTTAATTTTAACTTCAAGACATCTTAGCATTAAATGGTATTCTGTAGCGCTAGTCTCTCCTGAGCTTGTGAATAAGCCCAACTTGACCCTTGTTGCGCGCTTTTCTTCTTTTCTACTCCTCTGGCTTAGATTTCACTTCCAATGTTGCTACTACTTCCCTGAATTTGGTTCCGGTGCACATGTGATGATAAATCCTCGTTGTGCTTGTGGTTATCCTTTTGATCATATTGCAGGTCTTCTTGACATTCTAACAACTCTTCCTCAACAACATTGAATTCCTTAGGACCTCTCTCGAATTTTAGTTGAGTAAAATTATGCTACAACACAATCAAAGGAAAGTATTTACAGAAAGATATTTATGAGAAGGAAATGTTGGAAATACTACATGCACTAAATAAATAGCGACCTTACCTAATGAGAAGACACTTAAAGGTAAAAAATGATCATGATAGCCTTAAACACTTTTTGGAACAAAGACTATCCTCAGAAGAGCAGCAAAAATGGGTCACAAAGATGTTGGGTTATGACTTTGAAATCATCTACAAAAAAGGGAAGCTAAATGTTGTTGCAAATGCACTCTCAAGAAAGGATGAAGAGGTGGATGCATTGCTTTGTGAAATTTCTATTATCCAACCAGATTGGATAATCGAAGCAAGGGATGAATGGAAGAAGGACGAAGAAGTGTGGACACTCATTCAAAACTTACAGCAAGATCCTAGCACATCTAATACATTTAGTTGGAAAAATGATTCCTTATGGTGCAAATATCGCTTATATCTTTATAATAATTCCTAGCTAAAACAAACGATTCTTTTGGAATTGCACTTTTTCTCCCTTTAGGAGGACACTACACGTAGTGATTTTTTAAAAACTCTGCCGCTGGTGGCAGAAGAAAGCAACTTTTTTGTGGGATTTTTGTTCCCATGTTTTTGGCAAGGTTGGTAATACCAAAAGATGAGACACACATCAAACCACTTTTCAGACCTTAGGATCTAGCCCTCCCAGGTCTCGCATACAGGATCTCTCTATGATTGTCAAAGGTCACATGTCTTTAAAGTTCAAATGTTAAGATGTTAGGCTAGTTATAAGGCTCGGGGTTTTGTTTGGATTTGTTTTGATTTGGTCATAGCTGTGGAAATCACAATCAGGGTATCAGGCAAGGCAAGGCAAAGAAGATTTTTAGGCAAAGAGAGAGCAAATTCAGTATAGTATCTCAAGACCACTCGCAAATGGGAGTCGTGAAAGGGTTTACTTGCTATTCAATATGCAAAGCCAACAATGGGCTAGTCATCTAAAGCATCGGATCCCAAAAGAGCATAGGTGGAGTGAAACAATCAAGAAATAAAGTGAAAGAATGAGGCAAGACAATTCTCCTGCCGATAGACTCGTGTCAGTAGGTCATTTAAATCGCAGTACTTGCTTGGACATACTCTTAGGCAACTCTCAAAGAAGGGCAAGGAACAACTCGAGATCTTTAGAGAGGTAATAATTTAACTCCAAAAGGATCCTAGCTGGAGACAGAGACAGAGTTCTGCACTCCTAGTGTTCCAAATTCATTCTAATTAAACTCTAACAAGAACATCTAAGAAGCAGCATTCATTAACTCATACATCGCCCATAGCAGAAATATACAATATCCACTACACCGGTTAAATCAATTGAAAACTAATTCTTAGATAACACATTTAGCGTAAAACATTATAGGCAAGGAGAGCATAAGCATAGTGCCTTAACAAGGGAAAATCCCCATGCCAGCATTTCGATGCGTGTGCCGAAGAACCGAAATGGAATGAAATAAAACACGTAGACGTAAAAACATCACCGCGATGCCTTTAGCATCGTGATCCAAAATAAATGTGCTTTTCATGTTAAGAGCAACACCAATCGTGTACAACATTTTCCAATAGCTTTGAAATTCAGCTTTGAAAAACGTACTTCTCAAACTTATCATTCACAACTCTCACACAAATGAGCATGCCTCTAAGAGAAAGGCCGCGTACCCTCGATGGTCTCATCAACAACCTTACAATAATTTTCTCATGAGTTTTATAGCAGGGAATGAGCAAAGAGGAGGTAGGTGAACACTAAATGAAGCATTAAACCTCAAAAAAGAACAAGGCTCCGAAGCCTTCTTCTATTTTTAACCCCCGTGCACTGATATCTCGGCACTCCTGTGAACAAATGATCCAAGCCAGGCTTCCGATTACTTTGATATGACGATGTACACTAGCTTGCGTACTCGTAGTACTTTTTGGAGAATGAGAAAAGGGTGAGTAAATGTGCGAGAAGCCCGCCATACCGCACAACAAAATGTTCTCGATGGCTTTGGACTGCGGGGCGATGCGCAAATCTTCCGAGGAGCACGGTATAAGAGTAAAAGCAAAGATGGGCAACCCGTCCTTTCTTGGAGAAAAACACCGCCTGCGATGTAGAAAACCTCGCTACATATTGATTTTTGCACATCCACATCCTCTCAGTGGTCTCACGATGCCTTTCGACCCGGCAGCTTTCCTTTGAAAAACTTGGTTTAAGGCTCAAAAGTATCTTTGTTTTCGTGCTTGGAACTCGCTCACTTTTCATTTATGCCCTCTATTAGCGAAAAATTGTCGCTGTATCAACACTCCGTGTAATCACGGTGGCGTTTCACCTCCCGTACCCTACAAAAACCCACAACTCGTGTGAAGAAATCCATGCACTGTGAGGAGGTGGATGTCATGGAGGACTCGACAGTAGTGGTAGCGCGTACGGTGGTGAAATGGTGTTCTTTTCAAAACAAAGTGGTGAATAATGCAATTTTATGGTATGTAACACGAATAATAGGGTTTTGGTGGAGAACACGCGTGGACCGTTCGATCATGGGCCGGAGACGATCGACCAACGGTGGAGATTAGTCCATGGAATGGTTTATGAACATTGTGGAATAAACAAGGACACAAGATCTAGTGTAAAATCCGAAACTTTGGTTATGAACGGAAATACAAAGAAATGCGATGAAATGCAAAGTGGAAGCGACTGCATGGTGGTGGGGACGCAGTGTGATGGAGGTGTGATTAGATCCGAGTCGTCGTACCATTAGATCCAATCTGATGTGGTCAGATTGCCAGCAGAATCGCAATCGCAGCGATGAGAGGGACGCACATTTACAACTTTCACATGGCGCATTGGAATGGAAAACGATGATCGCCCTGGATCTACATGATCAGACGGCGGGAGATGTGGACTCCAGGGTTCACACCGGAGGACACAAAGGTGAAGCACCAAACAAACTTTTCGATTGCGATTGGGTGGAGACATGCGATAGCCGTTGGACCAGCCGAGAGAGATGGATGGCTAGTATCTAAGCTCCGCGACCACAATTCGAGGGAAACAAGTGTGACACAATACAAATGTTCCGATTGCGATGGGGCAGAAGTGCGATGACCGTGGGGACCGCGCTAAACTCGACGGTCGGGATTGGACCCGGAGATGGCAATGATTGGGACCCCAGGGGAGGGACTGGCGACTCGACCCAGGGGAAAGCGCATCGACAGGGAGCGCCATCGCGATCACAAGGGGAATTGCGATCATTGGTGATGACCGTAAGGGAGCTGTGATTGCAATGATCGGAAGGGAGCTCGCGGACCAATCGCATCGCAAACATTTGCGAAAGTGCCGCTCGCTGACACAAGCACTGTGATTACAAAGGTTTGCGAATAGCTCTCGGCCGTCCGATCCCGACGTTACCGTATCAATGGTGGATAATTTCACATCACGGACTTGCAGAGCAGTGGCACCGCACTGTAGATTTTTCGAGGAAGCAAAGGATTTTTCCTCCGGAAAAACTTCTCCATTGCGATCGGCGCTTGAAGTCTAAGCGCTCGACTTTGTGGGCATAGGTTAATATATGAAAATTTTCGAAGGCGCTGAAGTGAAAGGGCTAAGCCCTAACACAAGGTTACAGTGGGTTTTTAGCCCTTTAAACAGGATTTCTTAGGCCATAGGAGGGTAACGATAGGAGGACTAAGGGGAAATTTGGCAAAACAAAGGGCAAGCGTGGGATTTTCATGGGGATTTTTGGGAGATTTAGGAGAGTAAGGGGAGATTTAGGGGGAACAAAGGGGAATTTCACGCAAAAGGCGGAACGAAGGCACGCAGCAGGTACAAGGCAGTATAATGGCCTTTTTTGGAGCATCATCCTTCATCAAAGGAGGTGCCTCATTGACACTCAATACAACAAAGAGAAACTAGCCAAAGGGCAGTGTGGAACATAAAAAGGCTTCAAGGATGATGTGTTTTCAAGGGAAATGCATTCCTCGTTGGCTCATGAAGACATTTTAGCCCCTTGTCGTCTGTCAAGCGCGAGTCCTATAAGTGGCTAACACAGTTGGCTCCACATGGGGATGGCTTCTTCTTGAAGGAGTCAAGAATCTTTCGTGAAAACGATCTCTGGTGTAGGCCAGCGTGCCCGTCGCTCAACCACCTTTCTTCTTCGATTTTCACCGTCATTAAATATGACAGATCAGCGTAGGCACTCCCAAACAAATCTGCTCCACCCACATCCCATAATCCCAGCATTTTTTCTTCTAGGTGAATTTGAACTAGCTGCACCCTACATCATTTATTTTGCACGTAAAAATAAACCTATTCTAAATCTACCCTTTATTAGCTCACGTAGAGACAAGATTAGATCGTTAGTCTCATATGCTTCCTCTACCGAATCCAATATCTATTGGGATTAAATTTTCCAGCATATCTTTCTACATTTCTGCAGCGAATTTAAAAATAGTCAAACCAGGGATTAGACAAGCCATGGTTTGTTGTTGATCCAAGGCATAAAGATAGTTGCATCATGGAGCAAAAATTTGCGTAAAACTCGAAAACAAAACTCGTGAAGGCTTGAAATCCTGGCTTGGAAGTATCCTTCTTCTCTTTGTGACTCTGGGCAGTTTCTTTGCATGTTAGAGTCATTTGTTTTCTTCATTTCAGAACCTCCTCGGTTTTCGCATGTTAGAGTTGATTCTTCTTTTCTTCTTTGTCAGGTCCGCATTTTTGTAGCATGTTAGGACCAACTCGCTTTTACTTCTTTTGGCCTCGTGTTTTTGGAGCACATTAGAGCTCAATCCTTTTCACTTCGCAGGTTCGTGTTTTGTAGCTTGTCCTGAACCTCTCCTTTTTCTCTCGTTTTTTGAAACATTTTCTCCTTTCTTTTGAAAACAAAGGACCGCATATGGTATGTACAATGGAAAATGAAAACTCGGAAATTGAAAATCGAAGAAGTAGTGTTTGAGCATCTTGCCACTGACAAGCACTCCCAAAACAACAGCTTCATACTATCTAATTCCTGCATAGGAAGGAGGAGTCTCGATCCCACATGCTGGCCCTAGATGATGTATGGACCTTTGCCACAAACCGTCAAACTTGTCGTGCTTTCCTTTATCCTCTTCTCCTTGAGTCCCACTTCGTAACTTTTTATCCCCAATTTTTGAAATCACAGCCATTTGCTCTCTTGTCAAACAACCTCTTTATGTTTTCTCGAACTTTGATAGCTCTTTTATGGACCTTCTTCTTGTTTACTCGAAGATGAATTGTTTGGCTTTATCCTTCTCACTCATACTATCTTCTTCTCGATCGATTCTCTTGAACCAGCCTTGATCACCGTGTACTCCAAGGCCGGTAGGGAAAATCGGCTTTCCGCACCATAGCACAAGCCAAAATGGTGACATGCCACGTATTTTTCACAGAAATTGTCAGCCCGTGCTCGGGCACAAGGTATGCACCAACTTGTTCTCGCCAGGACTTTTTGTTCTCTCCCAAAGTAACTCCTTTTATGTGATGATCACCAGTGCCCTTGCTCGATGATTCGGGGCCTGGGCGTCACCTTTGAGGATAATAGGCAATTGAATGACCAATCGTTATTTGATACCTCCGAGACAAAAATCAACCATTTTCTTGGATCCAAAAGTAGCAAGATGATCGGTGATTATTTCCCTCGCAAAGCCCAAACCGAGAGAGGATATGACCTTCTAGGAAATCCCAATGATGACTAAATCTCGTGGCATTCCTAGTAGTGTATGGCCTCTATCCACTTAAAGTGAAGTAGTTTGTGGTCAAGTAAGATCCATTTGTGTTGTGCAGTAAGAACTCGTGGTGGATTTCTCCCACAAAATCTAGGCATTGCATGACAAATGACCACCTGACAGTGATGGGTCAGGTGCAGGGAGGGGAAGGAGTTTTCATGCCTCTCCTTCAAAAATCCGGCATTTTGTGGCAGGAAATTACCATCGTAAGGGATGTCATCAAGAGGTGCGCTCAACAATAACCGTACCTCCTCGTGAGTGTGCAAGGCTTTTGCCTTACAATTCAGTGTGGCCTCCACACTCTCTTGCAATGGACTCTTGTTTAATCCTCTCAGCCTTTCCGACTCTAGCACAGCTACGCAATAGGCCATTTGAATTTTTTCCAAAGTATAAGCTTTCGTCTCAAAATGCGTAGTTTCTAGCTTTTAGTCTTATGAATCGGGGCCTTAGTATTTGATAGCTCAGGTGGGAGCATCGAGGTTGGCGAGCACATAAAGGATGTTAGAGTACCGCGGAGAGTCGAACTTTCTCCTCAACACTCGGGATCAAGCAATCCTTCTTGCTCATCTAAGGCTGCGCCTACCATGTTAATGTCAAGGGCTTGTAGATTTGATTCACAATTAATTTGGCTAAGCTCCCGACCTTTGATTAGTTTGTGTTTTATCCCAAGGTCACATTCTCAAAATCACAAGCAATCCATTTGCCCCTCTTCCCATCTCGGGTCTTGGGACAATATATCTCTTTTGAACACTATGTTAGGCACGTAAGCGATGGTGTGGGAATGCAAGATTTACACTCTAAATTCCTCTAAGGCCTCGACCAATGCATAGGCCTCTGTTTTTCCATTATGTTGTATTTCAAGGGTGCATCTAGTTGCTTTGTTGAAAAAGGCAATTGGTCAGTTCCACTCCTCTCCGGATTTTTCTCGCAAAGTAAGATCATACCTCACTATATGCTCATAGGCAAATGAAAAGATCAGAAATCTTTTAGAGAAATCTGGCCGACTCGACAGGAGCTTGGTGAGAGTGCAAAGTTTTACCGATTCAAAATATCGTTGTAGCTCGACAGCCCACTTTAACTCCTACACCTTTCTTCAAAGCATGTTGGTCACACTCCTACAGGATCACTTAGGTTGGGAATTAAACCTCCTAAGGAAGTTAATATTCTCAAATGAAGGACCTATAATTCTTTGATGTTTCTTTGGGTGTGTGATCCGTAGTAGTCCCTCAACTCTTTGTGGGTCTATCGACTTGCTCATTTTCCTCGAGATAATCGTGGCCAAGCAGCTTTTCCTTCTTGCGTGTACCTCACAGAATCTTTTTGGGACTCAATGACATACCAAACCTTCTACATTTTTTCAAACACTTTTCTCTCGCATGTTTTAGTGTGTTCTTCTTCGCTCCGTAACAGACTCGTTATGCCCAGTCTAAGCAACAACAATGAGGTGTCCTATCTCATCCGAAAAAGCTTACATCCATTGCCCTGCATGAAAGGTTGCACCCGCCGTTCATCGACTCAAAGGGAATTTTTACACACATAAAGGTGCGCGGGAGTGGTGAGTGCGGCCTCGAGTCGTTCTCTCGTGTCATTGAAGATCTTTGGTTGTAACCTAAAAACCATCCAACAAAGAAATCCTTTTTTAAGCCTACTACCCGTTTCATAGGAATGTGTTCCATTTTTGGCAAAGGGTAGTTATGCTCGAAGTGAGGCTCTCCCACAGATTTCGAAGTCAATACACAATCTAATCTCTCTCAGCTTTTCTTTCTCATGCCGCCCACCACTGAAACTCCAATCGCAGATCCCACAGGAACTATTATGCCCGCCTCATACATCTTTTTAATCTCCCTTTTCAACCGGTGAGAAATTGTTTTGTGCCTTTATCCCATGAATTTTCCGCCGAAGGGTTTTTTATTTTCTTTTAAAGGCATTTTGTGCTGTATAATGTCGGTGTCATAAGTCTCTCAAGTCTTCGTAACTCCAAGAAAACGCCGACAAATTCGTTCAATAGGGTCAATGCATTTATTTTTCATCTCGTCGGCAAGGATTTTTCCAATTTAATCATTTTGGGTTTATCTTTCTCGCTCCTACATTTCATTCTTCAACGCTCGCAGTCCGCGTGCTCTATGGTAGGATTTTTAGCCACATCATTGAAATCAAAAGGTCTTCTAAAAGGCGCTAGGCGAGGTATGTTCCTATCTTTGGCTCCGCAAAGACTCTGCCTCTTCTATGCGTGTCTACGATCCGTGGTTGAATTTCCCGCTTCTTAATTTAAAGCGTTTATTTCTACATTGTCGGTGTAGTTTCTCCCTCAAGTCCGAGGGTCACTTAGGCAGCTTGTCACCGCGTAGAGAATGAATCATAAAACTCAAACCTCACTTTATGCCTATCGTGAGAAATCTTTCAATCAAGCTTATCGCCCCCACACTCGCCAATATTTTTCGTTATCGTAGCACCACAGTGTCTTAATCCTGTTTGCATTATGATTTGTTGGTCAGCCAGAGTCTTTCGGGTATGAACTCGGCTAGGCAAAGCTAACTCGTTCAAGCAATGACGTTTTGAATCCTAGGGACAAACTCTCAAATCGTATTCAACGGTCACTGTTTTCAACATATCCATGGCATCGTTTCCGTGTACGCCTCAACCTGGGTGCTCGCTGCAGCTATGTATCTCACCGCTTTACCCGCTTTTATGACCCGCCGTACCGCAGTCTCCCCGCATGGCTATTCTACGGTTCCTATTTGCGTCAACGGCCAAAAACCCGTGGATAAGGGACTCATGCTCGCAATATTATCGTGCACACTTTGAAATGCGCATTGCGTGCATGGCTCTCCGCGCAGGCGCTCTCTATGTTGGCGCAGTCGCATACGTGCTAGCAGCTTCTCTTGTGCACAGACCCATCGAAACTCATATCCCATAGTTCACTTCCCGCTTTTGTTATCATTTCTTTTCCCTGCGGTCAAGTTCACCATTACGTTGTGCTATAGGGTCCGCACTAGGCCGTGGGCTATTTAGTTGTTATGGGTGTAGTCGCAGAGGTGACTAGCTGGTCGATTGCATTCCGCTTCGGTTCACTTTGCGTTGTTGTTTCGTGCATTGTTCAAAGTTTTCTACGTCTTCCTCCTTCCGAGGTCTCAGGGTAGCCATTATGTTAAAGTCCATTGGTTCTCGTTTTCATCATGTGTAACTTTTCTTGTATCTATGTTTTCGTATCTCCGGTCATGCATTCATCGCTGCGTTAGATTAAAGGGAGTCTAGGTCTCGGGCGCAAGCGCAGTATAGGAGGGAGAATGCTTTTCAAAGGCTACTGTTACCAACGTACAATTCCATTTGTCTCTTCCCCGTACGCATTCTCAGTTGGCCAAACACAGGACTGTGGCATGCTGCTCCCATCCATCTCGCATCGTTCCTCGCAGCCTTGGCTCCCCATGAGCTTCGAGTAATAACATGCCACACTTGGGTGGCAACATCCTCGCCACCACAACATCCATGACCGCACATTTTGCCGGTATCCGGCCAGGCTTACAGCACACAAATCATTTCTGATTAGGCCAAGACACCTTTACTTCTACCGGAGTCAAATGAATACAGGTCTTTCGTAGGGACAGGTTATCTCTAGCTCAATCTCTTCCATCACCACTTCCCAAGCATCGTGTGTTGTGTGATGTCTCCGTAATCACGCACCGCATTGTGGGAGAATCTTATCATGGACATTAAGACTCCATATAAAAAGCACTACCTTCCCGAAACCTTTCCTTCTATATTTCGACTCGAGCGTACACAGGGTGTTGATCATCACTCGCATTTACACCTGCTCACTATTCTCACCTCAAATTTAATGCTTTCAAAATTTGGCCTTTTATATACATCCCGAGTGGCCGCGTGAGAGTGGGGATGAGATTTTAATTTTTCGCAATCTCACTTTCCAGTATTGGAAAAAGTGGACTAACTCTTTCGAATGCTCGACTCTATTTTGTTAGCTCACTCGCTCGTCGGTCGAATCAATGTGCCGATTCTCGTTGTGTACAATGTTAGGGACTCGTTTTATTAGGGGAACTAACCGTAGAAACCGCACTCGCTAGTTGCTTCACCTTGTGTATCGTTGCTTTGCTATATTTTTCTTTCTGTTCTTTCCAGTAACTCTCGAAATCCGCTGACTTTGTTACTTTCAGACAGGCTTACTTTAGAATTTTTCTCAAATATTTTCTTGTATGGCCATAGAATATTTTTTGGTTTGGGGGTTTCTCGCTCTTTTTTTCTTCTTAAGTTCATATTTCTGTTTCCTAACCCCGCATCATGGCATTTTCAAATCCTAACCTCGTAATCCCCGCTTCGAACCATTCCCCATCCCACAAGATGGTGGGGAGTGATCTTCTTCTCGGTAGTGACGCTATGGATTGGAATCCTCTATTTCAAAACATTTTTATCGTGTTCCCTCGAGACTCTTATATGATTCCTCATCTTCATCTAAAAAATTTCTCTTGAAATGGGGGAATAACTTGCTGATCCGATTCTCTTTTGTCTCGTTGAGTGGCATTGTTTCTTCTAAAGTTTTGGCTATCGACCGAGACAAACCATTTTTTCCATCATTTGTTGTAGCTTCTTCCACATTTTTGGATAAACTCACTAATTTGGATTAGATGTGGAAGCTACACTATCATCTCTATATGTTACCCTCTTCTCGCTCTCTTAATCTTGCTCTTTTCTCCATCGGATTTGCCTCTACGCTCATTGCTCGTTTTTTCATGTCCTCCAACGTGTTATAATCTCTTATCCCTAAGCTCGTAGGCCATGTCGGCATCAAAAGCCTTGGCATTTTCTCTATGGCCATACCTTGCGGAGGTTTCATGTGTGGAGGGGAGGCATTGTAAATGTCTGTTAAACCTTGTTGTGTAATCATGGACACTCATCCCCCACGTTTCTTTTAAGGCTCATGTATTCTCGCTAGGAGTTGGCGAGGGTCCTTAGCTTCCCATTTGTTTATGAAAGTTATGATATAGAGATGGGATAGGGTCATTTAATGCTATCCGGAGGTAGACCTTTAAACCATTTCTTCACATCACCCCCAAGCTGCGGGCAAAGATTCTCATTTTAGTCATATCATCATCTATTTCCATGTAGTCAAAATAATCTTCCATCCTATCTACATGGCTTTGAGACGTGGTGGACTCCTTTTGCAGTGAAGTGTGGGAATCTTTGGTGACAATCATTGGTATGGTACTAGAGCTCGAGGTAAAACCGCAGGTGCATACCAGTCTGCCATGACGAGGTTATGGTGAGGTAAAGGGAGTTGACTTTTGCAGACGGGTATATGGATGACGAGGGATATTGATGACCGACGATGGATCGATGAGCGTGATCTAGGGTGACCGAGCCCCAATTTTCTGAAATGAAGTGTATATCGTGAGGTGTAGAAGGAGGGGTCTGTCTCAGTTTCTAATGTGTTTACCACTTTGGGGTGGTGAATCAGGAAGCTCAAGGTCGCAGCTGAGTCGAACATCTAAAATGACCTAGTTCATTGCAAACTATTTGTGAGTGCCTAGGGTATGGGTCCCGAAAGCGTAGTCGAAATTCTTTCTTGATGTAGAGTTAGCTCTATGGATGTGGCCGGAAACAGTTGATCTTTTAGGAGTAGAGGCCCTCTTGAGGATACTCTGATGGTGTCAACTATCTCGGTGGGTTTCGGGTTGGGATAAGCATCTTGTGTGAATGGTTCTAGAAAGCTAGAATGTTTGTTTTTTCGACCAAGCAACTTAACCCTACTTGTTAGTTCTACCGTGGTTGATGTTGTTATGGAGGCTCGGTCTCCGTGGAGTCTTATGTGAAACCAAGATAATCAAGCGAGCCCTACCGATCACCAGTGGAGTCTTTAAACATTTAGGAACTATGGAGTCGCCGGGTGGAAGGTTCGGGATGTTTTCTGGAGTGTACACTATCCACCACAGTGCTTATGAGATGTCCCATATCAAGGATATCTTCCAAACATAGCAAAATCTAACCATAGATTGACTAGGGAGGGCATTTACCAGACATATCACCTCTAAAGAGTGTGAGATCCGGAGGCTACCTAGCCCCTTTCACGCACTCGTCTAAGAGGTGGGAGAACACAACAAATGGTATATAGGTTTGATGAATGGGAGTGTTTAATCTACCCAACCTAACTGATAGTTTTTAGGTTTTCTAGAGGTTTCTCGTGATGTAAATGTATAGTGGAAAATACTCGGCACTTCCCCAAAGCAGATCGCTATTATGTTGGGGTTCCCATGTTTTGGCAAGGTTGGAAATACCAAAAGATGAGACAACATCAAACTACTTTTCGCGACTCTTTAGGATCTAGCTCTCCTAGGTCCGTAAAAGAGAGAGGGACATCTCTATGATCATTGTCAAAGGTATATGTCTTTAAAGTTCAAATGTTAAGATGTTAAAGCTAGGTTACAATAAGGCTCCTGGGTTTTGTTTGATTTGTTTTGATTTGGTTGTTGGGAATCGGGAATGAAGGGTTCTCAATATAAGGCAAGGTACAAGGCAAAGAAGATTTTAGGCAAAGAGAGATAAATTCGTATAGTATCTCAAGACCACTGGGCAAATGGAGCCAAGAAAGGGTTTAATCACTGCCCAATATGAAGGCTTCGCCACTAGTCATCTAAAGCATCGATCCTAAAATGATAGGTGCAAGAAACAATCAAAGAAAGAAAGTGAAAGAACGAGGGTAAACAAATACGCTCGTCATATGTATCAGAGTCGCAGGTCATTTAACCCGTACCTCGCTTGGACATACTCTCTTAGGCAACCCTCAAAGAAGGGCAAGGAAAAACCGTGAGGGATCTTAGATAAAGGTTTAAATTAAACTCGAAAAGGATCCCAGCGAGACAGATAGAGTTCATTATCCACGTCCTAGTGTTCCCAATTCATTCAATTAAACTCTTAACAAGAACATCTAAGAAGCAGATTCATTAACTTGTACATCGCCCAGCGTGCACAAGATCCACCACACCGCACAATCAATTGGAAACTCATTCTTAGATAACACATTTAGAAGGAAAACACTAAGGCGAGGAGAGCAAGGATAGAGCCTCACTAAGGGAAAATCCTATGCCGCATTTCGCTGCGATGCGTTGCAGAACCGAAA
Source organism: Pinus albicaulis (assembly GCA_034641835.2). Classification (NCBI taxonomy): domain Eukaryota; kingdom Viridiplantae; phylum Streptophyta; class Pinopsida; order Pinales; family Pinaceae; genus Pinus; species Pinus albicaulis. The sequence continues at coordinate 150,095 of JAXQQM020078589.1, forward strand.
ATGGAATGAAATAAAACACAGTAGACTTTAGAAAACAACACCCATAGCCTTTAGATCAGATCCAAAGAAATGTGCTTGTCATATTAAGAGCAACACCAATCGTGACACATTTTCTCCAATAGTCTTTGAAAATCTCCGCCTTGAAAAGCACAATTCTCACCTATTCATACAACTTTACACAATGAGAGCATGCCTCAAGAGAAAAGCTTGCACTCGTATATCTCATCAAACAACCTTACACAATTTTCTCATGAGTTTTATAAAGCAGGGAATGAGTAGAGTGAGGTAGGTGTAACACTAAATGAAGCATTAAACTCGTAAAAGAAATAAGGCATGAAGCCCTTCTCTGCTTTTAACTCCCGTGCGTTGATCTTCCGGCATTATTTGGGTGAACAAAAATGATCCTCTTCGTGCTTCCGATTACCTCTAATATGACCTTGATGTACACCGAGCAGTGCGTTTGCTCGTAGTACTTTTGGAGAATGAGTACAAAGGGCGTAGTGTCGAAGCGAGAAGTCCGCGCATCGCATAACAAATGTTCTAATGGCTTTCGGGATCGTGGTTGACGCTGGAAATATTCCCTCGAGTCACGGCATAGAGTAAAAGTAGTATGGGCAACCCGTCCTTTCTTGGAGAAAAACATGCCACCCATGGTAGAAAACCCGCTAGCATATTAATTTCTTCACATCCGTATCCTCTCCGTGTGGTCTATGATGTCTTTCGACCTCGGCAGCTTTCTTTTTGAAAACTTGGTTTAAGGTCAAAGATCTTCGCTTTTCATGCCTGGGAACTCTCTCTCGCCACTTCATTTATACCTCTCGTCAAGCTGAAAAATAAGCCGCTCGTATCAAACACCGTGGTAATCATGAAGCAGAGCCACCTCCCTAGATCACACAAAACCCACAACTCCGTGTGAAGAACCATGCACCTGAGGAGATGTGGATGGTCATGGAGGATGGACAAAGTGGTAGCACTAAGCGGTGGTGAAATGGTGTTCTTTGGCTCGAATCGAAGGACAGAATAATGCAATTTTATGGTATAAACAAGCGAATAATAGGCTTCTCTGGTGGAGAACATGTCGCGGGGACCATTCGATCGTGGTCCCGAAGACGAAGATCAATAACAAAGATTAGTCCACTTCGGACACGGTTTATGAACATCGTGGGTGGAATAACTATGAAACATACAGATTTCAGAGCAGAAATCCGAAACTTTGGTTATGAATCGGAAATATAAAGAAATGCGATGAAAATGCAAGCGGAAGCGATTGCATGTGGTGGGACCCAAGCGTGGGTGGAGGGCGCGAGACAGATCCTCGAGCCGTCGTATCGTTAGGTCCAACTGGGATGGTAAGGATTAAGTCGAGAACTCTCACCCGCAATGGGACGGAGAGGGGATGCACATTTATAATTTGCGGTGCCATTGGAAGGGGAAAACGATGACCGTTGGACTCTACATGGGGACTCGACTGCAGGAGATGTGGACCGGGGTTCGGCACTGCAGGGGACACAAAGCGTGCACCAACAAACTTCCGCGATTGCGATTGGGTCGGAGACATGCATGATAGCCATTGATCAGCCGAGATGGACGCGCTAGGACCGAGCCCTCGTGAGAAATCGCAATCGTAGGGAAACAAGTGTGACACATTACGAATGTTCCCATCGCGATGGGGCGGAAGCGACGACCGTCTCTGACGATGCGGTTAACGCTGGACCAAGCGTGATCGCATCGGGAGATGCGCATGTGTTTGAATCGGAGAGGGACTTGCACGTTCTGGAGAAGAAGAAAAGTGATCGGCGAGGAGTGCGATTGCACCGAAAGGGAATTGCGCACATATGGATGACCTGGCAGGGAGTTGTCAGACGTGGCGATGATCGAAAGGGAGTTGCGTATCAATCGCATCGCAAACATTTGCGATGGGCCGATCGGGGACTTAACATATAGCATTGTGATTACAAAGGTCGCGCATTAGCGCAGTCGTCCTGATCCCGGAGCAAACGCACCAACCGTGGATAGCACATCGTAGGACTTATAGAGCAGGAAATCGCACCCGGAGATTTTTCGATGTAACAGAGCGACTTTCGCCTCTCGACAACTTCCGATTGCGATCGGCACTTGAAGTCTCAAGCGCCTCGGTCTCAGCGACTCGGGTTATATGGGGGAAAATTTTGGGAAGGGGTCAAGCGAGCGCTAAGCCCTAACATAAGGTTGCAAAGTGCTTTTTTAGCCCTTTAAATGGATTTTAAAGCCATGGAGGGTAAGGATAGGAGGACCAAGGGGGAAACTGGCAAAACAAAGGGAAAGTAAGATCTCATGATTTTGGGGAGATTTAGGAGAGTAAGGTGAGATTCAGTGGGGGACAAAGGGGACTCTGAAAAATGGAAAAAGTGAAATGAAGCATTCTCGCAGTAGGCTATTACAAGCGTGATAATGGCCTTTTTGGGCATCATCCTTCACTGGGCGCTGAGGCCCACCGACATCAACACGCTAGGTGGGGACCATGAAATAGCAAAGGAACATAAAAAGGCTTCAAGGATGATGTGGCTTTCAAGGGAAATGCCTGCTTGAAGTGTCTTCCATAAGTACATTCTAGCACTTGCTCGCTTTTTCAAGGAATTCACAAGGGGCTGATCAGCGGCTCCAACATGGGGATGGCTTCTTCGCAAAGGAGTCAAGAATTCACAAAATGATCTTTCGTGCAGGGCCGCATGCCCGTCGCTGAGCTTTCACCTTTCTTCTTTGATTTTCAGCTACCACAAATATGACGCGTATCAGCAAGTAAAATTTTCCCAAACAATCTACCTCACCCATCCTCACAATCCTAGAATTTTTTCTTCTAGGGTGCATTTGAACTAGCAGCACTTTTACATCATTTATTTTTGCACAGTAAAATAAAACCTATTCTAAATCTACCCTTATTGCTCCATGAGACCAAATTAGGACCGTTGGTCTCATATGTTTCTCTACCTAATCTAATATCCGTTGGGATTAAACTCGTCCAACGCATTTCTCTCTACATTCTACAACAAATTTAAAAACGGTCACAACCAGGATTAGTACAAGCCTAGTAAGTTGATCCAAACGTGGCATAAAGACAAGCTCAAGCACATGGACGTAAATTTGCGTAAAACTCGAAAACAAAATGTGAAGGCTTGAAATCTCGAAAGCTTGAAGTATCCTTCTTCTCTTGTGACTCAAGCTTTTGGAGCATGTTAGAGTCACTTATTTTTCTTCATTTCCAGCTTCCGGTTTTGGGCATGCTAGAGCTCGATTCTTTCTTTCTTCTTTGTCGGTCCAGTATTTTTGAGCATGTTAGGACCAGATTTATTTTACTTCTCTGCCTGGGCTTTTTGAGCATTATTAGAGCCAATCCTCGGCACTTTATAGGCTCAGTGATGAGCTGGTCCGAACTCCTCCTCTCTCTCTATGAAACATTTTTCTCTTTTTCTTGAAAACAAAGTACACGTAATGGTATGTACAATGGAAATGAAAACTCTGGAAATTGAAAATTCAAAGCGCAATTAGTCTCGGGAGCATTCTCGCTACCACATAGACGTGCCCACTGCTCGTACCATCTAATTTCCAGGTAGCAGCAGGAATTTGGACCCGCGAGCCTCGGATGATGTAAGTGGACCTTGCCACAAACTCTGTCAAACTTTGTCGTGTCTTTCTCTCTTTATCTCCTCTCTCCTTGAGTCCCACTTCTTAACTTTATCCCCAAATTTTTGTAAATCGCTAGCATTTTGGTCTCTCTTTTCAAACAAACTCTTTATGTTTTCCCCGAACTTTGGAGTAGTCTCGTCATGGAACTCTTCCTCGTTTTCTGCTGGGATGATGAATTGTTTGGTTTATCCTTCTCACCATACCGTCTCTCTTCTGTCCGAATCTCTCGAACCAGCCTTGATCATCGGTGAGACAAGGATGGTAGGGAAAATTGCTTTCTGTGACCACAGACAAGCCGAAATGGTGACACGCCAATGGATTTCTTTTACGTCGTGAGCTCTGTCAGCGCACAAGGCATGCACCAACTCGTTATGCCGCGACTTTTTGTTCTCTTCCAAAGCACTGAAGATGATCACCAGATCTTGCTTCGATGATCCACCAAGCCATTACCTTGAGTGACAATACAGCTGCTGACGACCAAGGCATTATTTGATTACCTCTGTGACAAAAATCAACCATTTTTCTTGGATCCAAAAGCAACAGCAAAGATTATCGAGGATTATTTTCCTCGCAGCCAAACCTGGAGACGATTTACATGACCTTTCTAGGAACCTAATGATGACCGAATCCGTAGGCATTCCTAGTATGGCATGGGCCTCTATCCACTTAGTGAAGTAGCATAGCTGGTCATAAGATCCATTTGTGTTGTGCAAAAAAGGAAGCAGGTGGTGATTTTCTCCACTAAAAATATAGGCCCCACTGTGCACAAAAGGACCTTCGCAGTTGATGGGTTGTAGAGCAGGGGAAGGAGTTTTCTCTTGCCTTTCAAAAATCTTGTGGATGCTCATCAAGCTGCGGGCCACTAATAACCAAATTTCCGAGTATGCATTGGCCTTCACAGCTCGTGGCCTCCACACTCTCCCACATGGAATTCTCGTTTAATCCTTCTCGCCCTTCCGCCTTCAGGCAAACATTTAAGCACAGGCCATTTGGATTTTTCAAAGTATAAGCTTTGCTCAAAATGCATTAGTTTCTAGCTTTTAGTCTTTATGAAGTCCGGCCTCAGCCTTCGAGAAGTTCAAGTGGAGTTATCGAGGTCGCGAGCAACATAGAAGGATGTTTCGAGTACCAAGGAGAGTTTTGGAACTTCTCCTCAACAAAGTGGATCAGTGCAATCCTTCTCTGCTCATCTTAAGTGCAGCCACTACGTTAATGCCGATGCTTTGCAGATTTGATTCAACCATTAATTTGGCTAAGCCCTAACCTTTGATTAGTTTGGTGGGTTTTATCTCAAGGTCGTATTCTCGAAAAACGATCACAGCAATCCATTTGCCCCTCTTCCCATCCGGGTCTTGGGATACGCATATCTTTCGACTACTATGTTAGGCACACAAGCTATGGTGTGAGAAATGCAAGATGTACACCCTAAAGTCCCTTAAGGCTCCCGACCAAGGCATAGGCCCCGCTTTTTCCATTATGTTGTATTTCTCAAGGGTGCATCCCTTGAGTGCTATGCCGAAAAAGTGAAATTGGTTGTTCCACTCCTTCGGATTTTTCTCGGGCAAGAAGACCCAGCCTATCGTATGCTCAGTAGGCGAATGAAAAGATCAAGTAAATCTTTAGAGAAATCTCTGGCCGATCGTAATGTAGCTTTGGGTGAGTGCAAGTTTTGCCGATTCAAAAGATTGTTTAGCTCGATAGTCCATATTTAACTCCATAAGCACTTTATTTATCATGTTGGTCATATTTTCTAAGGTGTTCAAATCTAGGTTGGGAATAAACTCGCTAAGGAAGCTGACCTTCCCCAATGAAGGACTCGTAATTCTTTGATGTTTCTTGGGTGCAAGATCCGTAGCATTCCCCTCAACTCCTCGTGTCTATCCTAATTCCCTTTCTCTCGATATAATGTGTGCCAAGAAGCTTTCGTCAAGTGTGCCTCAAATGCGCCTTTTTCGATTCAATGATAGACCAAACCTTATACATTTTTTAAACACTTTTCTTAGATGTTTTTAGGTGCTCTTCTCTCAGCCTTAGAATAGAATGTTATGTCATCTAAGTAAATAACAATGAAGTGTCCTATCTCACAGTCCGAGAAAGCTTTATATCCATCGCTCCTCCTCGAAGGTTGCACCCGCCGTCTCACTCGCGTCCAAAGGGAATTTTTTACATACATAAAGGTGCCCCATGGAGTGGTAAAAGGTTGTCTTGAGTTGGTCTTCTCGGGGATTACTGAGGACTCTGGTTGTAACCTCGAAAAACCATCCAACAAAGAAATCCTTTTTGAGCCTACTGCTCGCCGTAGAATGTGTTCCAGCTTTTGGCAAAGCGTAGCTGTCTCTGAAAGTGAGGCTCTATTAAGATTTCTCGAAGTCAACACATAATCTAATCTCCCGAAACTTTTCTTTCTCACACAAACACCACCATTCGGAAACCCAATTTCGAGAACCTGGTGGGAAACCTATTATGCCTCGCCTCACACATCTTTTTAATCTCCTTTTTCAACCGCGTGCACTGCTTTGGGTTTATTCTACAAATTTTCTACCCGAAAGGTAGCCTCGATTTTCTTTTAAAGTGTGCCTTTGTGCTGTGGCATGTTGGTGTCATAAGCCTTCAAGTCTTCGTAACGCCAAGCAAACACGTCGACAAATTCTTTCAATAGGTCAATGTATTTCTTTTCATCTCTCGTGGCAGTATTTTTCCAATTTAATCATTTTGGGTTTATCTTCCGTGCCTATATTGCATTCTTCAATGTCGCAGTCCGCGTGCTCTACGTAGGCTTTTTAGCTACATCACAGAACCAAAAAGGTCTCCCAAAGGCATGCCAGGCCTCAGAGGCATGTTCCTATGCCATTTGGCGCAGAGACATTCTGCTTCTTATTTTTTTTCATTTCCACAACTCGTAGGTTGAATTTCCAATTTCTTCATTTAAAGCATTTATTTCTACATCGTGTAGTAAGCTCTCGTTTGAGGGTTCCTCACTTAGGTACCGTTTCATCGGACGCAGAAGTCCGAATCACCCTAAACTCATTTTCGCCTATCAGAGAAATCTTCAATCTCGTTTTATCGCTCAAAGACCTACCAATATTTTTCGTTATCCCAAGACCGCAGGTGTCTTAATTTGGTTTGTATTATGACGATGGTTGCTTGGACAGTCTTGGGGTATGAACCGGCCACGGTAAGCTAATCCATTCGCAATGACGTTTTGACTCCTAGGGACAAACTCTAATTTCGTATTCAACCACTCAATATATCCACCGCATCGTTCCTATATGCCTGCAAACCTAGGGTGCTCTTTCGTGTATTCACCGTTTAATTCGCTTTTATGGACCACATCTCGCAGTCTCCCCACACTAGCTATCTCTACGGGCTCCTATTTTTCTTCAAATTCGGATTTAAACCTAGGATAAGGGCCTCATACTTTTGCAATTATTATTGGTACATTTGAAATGTTAACATTGGCGTGCATGGCCCTCCGTGCAGGCGCTCTCTTCGTTATGTAGCCACACGCAAACAGCTTCCATTGGTGGCAGTGCACCCATCGAAACTCCATTCCTCTCACAGCGGGTTCACTCTCGCTTTGTTATCATTTCTTTTCCTTATGGATGGGTTCACCAATACGTTGTGTTATGTAGTGTCTCCGCACTAGGCCGTGCCGTTTAGTTTTTCGTTATGGGTGGAAGCCGTGAGATGCGTAGACTAGTCGAATGTTGATCGCATTCTATTTCTTCGGTTCACTTTTGCGTTGTTGTTTCCGTGCACCCTTTCAAAGTCTTTCACGCTCTTCCTCCTCCGAGTCTAGGGTAGCCATTATGTTAAAGTCCATTGGTTCGATTTTCATCATGTGTACCTTTTTCTTGCATTCACGTTTTCGTACTCGGTCAAAGATTCATCATCGCAGTAAGACAAAGGATTCCAAAGTCTATATGCACAGTACGTATATGGAGAATTTTTCGTGCTTTTTCAGTGGCTACTAACCGTGAATTTTCATTTTAGGAAGCCTCGTGGCGCTCTTCTTTAGTTGCTAATGCGCACCGATTGTGGCATAAGCCCCATCCATCTACATTGTTCCTGTCGGCTTGGCTCCCCATGATCTTTGATAATAACATGCCGTACTCTGGGTGGCACATCTACCACCACAACATCAATGACCATACATTCTTCCGTATCTCGCTCGTGATTACACACAAACTTTGACCAGGGCCAAGACAAGCTTTACTCGCCTGGCCAAATGAACATAGGTCTTTCGTAGATGGGTTGTCTCTAGTGCCTAATCTTTCCATCACCACACTCTCGGCATCAAACAAAGCGTACGCTCTAGAATCGTGCACTGCACCGTGGAGAATCTTATCATGGATATTAAGACTAACATAAAAAAAGCACTACCCCTTCCTAAAACTCTCCTTCTATCTTTTGGACCAAACATGTACGAAGGTTAATCATCACTCGTATTTTACAGCACAGCCACCAAGTTTTCACCTAAATTTAAAGCTTTCAAAATTTGGCCTCTTATATACATCCCGAGTGGCCAACTTCGCAGTAGTGCCACGCAGATTTTAATTTTCGCAATCTCACTTTCCGATTGAAAATCGATCGACCCTTTGGAAATTGCTCGACTCGCTTTTGTTAGCCACCGCCTTCATGGATGAATCAAAGGTGTTGATTCTTTGTTATGAAAACAACGTTAGGGACTCTCTTTACCAGTGGGAACCAAACAGTAGTGCAAAGTGTCGCTTAGCTGGTTTACCTCGTGTGCGTCGTTGCTTTGGTTACATTTTTCTTTGTTCTTTCCGTGAACTCTCGCCCGCTCGATTTGTTACTTTACAGCAGCTTTACTTTAGAATTTTTCTCAAATCTTTTTCTTCGATGGTGACCGCGTAATCTTTTGGTTTGGGGGGTTTCTTGGCCTCCTCTCTCTCCAAGTTCATATTGTTCTCCCGACCTCCGCATCATGGAGCCTTTCTAAATCCTAACCTCCGTAATCCCTCGCTTTCTAACCATTCCTCGTCCCAATAAGATGGTGGGGAGTGATCTTCTTCTCAGGTAAGATTTATGGATTGAATCTCTATTTAAAACATGTTTATTATGTTCCCTCTCGTACCTCTTCTATGATTCCCTCATCTTCATCTAAAAATTTCTCTTGAAATGGGGGAATAAATTGCTGATCTAATTCTCTTTGTCTCGTTGGGAGTGGCATTGTTTCTTCTAAATTTTTGCTTCGGTTATGGTTTTGATTTTTGCTTTGGTTACCGATTGAGACAACCATTTTTTCCATCATTTGTTGTAGCCTCTTCCACATTTTTGGATAAATTGTCATAATTTGGATCGTATGAAGCTACACATGCCATCTCTATATGTTACCTCTTTTCTAGCCCTCTCAATATTTCTCTTTCTCAATTAGATTAGCCTCTACATGCATCGACTCCTTTTTCATGTCTTCCAACATGTGCTATAATCTTCTCCCTAAGCTCGTAGGCCATGTCAAGATCAAAAGCTCTAGGTATTTCGCTAGGGCCATACCTTGGGAGGTTTCATGATGTGGAGGGAGAGCATTGCAAATGGTGTTAAACTTTCATTAGCATCATGGCACTCTCCCCCACGTTTCTTTTAAGGCTCATGTATTCTCTCTAGGAGTTGGCGAGGATTTGGCCTTAGCTTCCCATTTGTTTATGAAAGTATCGATATAGAGATGGGAAGGTCATTTATGCTACTCGAAGGTAGGCCCTTAAACCATTTCTTCACATCACCCCCCAAGCTGCGGGCAAAGATTCTCATTTTGACCCGTATCATCGTCTATTTCCATGTAGTCAAAAGAATCTTCCATCCTATCTACATGGTGTCGAGAGTTGTGGTGGACTCCTTTTGCAGTGAAGTGTGGGATCTCCGGTCGACATCATTGGGTAAGTGGCACTAGAAGCTCGAGGTAAAACCAGTAGGTGCATACCAGTGCTACCATGATGATGGTTATGGTGAGGTAAAGGGGGTTGACTTGGGCAGACGGTGTATATGGATGATAGGGATATTATGACCAACGATAGGATCGATGAGCTAGATCTAGGGTGACATGAGCCCCAAGTTTTCTGAAACGAAGTGTATATCGTGAGGTGTAGAAGGAGGGGTCTGCTCTATTTCTAACGTGTTTACCACTTTGGGGTGGTGAACTAGAAGCTCAAGGTGCTAGCTGAGTCTAACACCTTGAACGACCTAGTTCTTGGAAAACTATGTGAGTGCTCAGTTCAAAAATGGAGTCTAGATGAGAGTCTAGTAAAGTTTTCCTCGTGTGGAGTTAGCTCTATAGATGTGGCCGGAAAGCAGTTGATCTGTTTAGGAGTAGGAGACCCCTTGAGGGATATCTCGTGATTGTCAACTATCTCGGTGGGTTTCGGGTTGGGATAAGCTCTTGTGTGAATGGTTCTAGAAACCCGTAATTTTGTTTTCTAACCAAGCAACTTAACCCTACTTGTTACTTCTATCGTGGTTGATGTTGTTATGGAGGCTCGTCTCCAGTGGAGTCTTATGTGAAACCAAGATAATCGCGCAGCCCTGCTGATCACCAGTGGAGTCTTTAAAACGTTTAGGAACTATGGAGTCGCCGGTGGAAGGTTTCAGGGATGTTTCTGGAGGGTACACCGTCCACCACGGTGCTTATGAGATGTCCCTTATCAAGGATATCTTCCAAACACAGCAAACATCTAACCGCAGATTGACTAGGGAGGGCATTTACTCGATATATGTCCCCTGTAAAGAGTGTGAGATCCGGAGGCTACCTATGCCCTTTCAGGCTCTGTCCCAGAATGGGGAGAAACACAACAAATGGTATAGAGGTTGATATGTGAATAGGAGTGTTTAATCTACACAAACCTGACCGTAGATATTGTAGGTTTTTCCGAGTGCTCTTGCGAATGTAGTATAGGTGGAAAATGCACTCAGTTCCTCAGCTGGAGTCGCCATTATGTTGGGTTCCCATGTTTTGGGAAGGTTGTGAAATACCAAAAAGTATGAGACAACATTAAACCACTTTTAGACCTTTCAAGTATCTAGTCCCTCCTAGGTCGAGAGGGGGATCTCTCTATGATATGTCAAAGGTATATGACTTTGAAGCTCAATGTTAAGATGTTAGGCTAGTTATAGGCACAAGGTTTGTTTGTTTGATTTGTTTGATTTGGTTGTTGGGAATCAGGAATGAAGGATTCCATATAAGACAAGGCAAGGAAAAGGAGATTTTAGGCAAAGAGAGATAAATTCAGGTAGTACCTCAAGACCATTGGGCAAATGGAGTCAGGAAAGGGTTTACTTGCTATTCAATATGCAGGCTTTCAGTTGGGCTAGTCATCTAAAGCATTGGATCCTAAAATGATAGGTGGAGTGAAACAATCAGGAAAGAAAGTGAAAGAACTAGGGTAAACCAATTTCTGTCTATAGATCAAGTCAGAGGTCATTTAACTCCAGACCTGCTTGGACATACTCTTAGGAAACTCTCAAAGAAAGGCAAGGAACAAACTGAGGGAACCTAGAAAGGTTTAACTAACTGAAAAGGATCCTAGTGAGACAGAGACAGAGTTCTAAATTCCCAGTGTTCCCAATTCATTCAATTAAACTCTAACAAGAACATCTAAGAAGAAGATTCATTAACTCATACATCAGCTAGCAGGCAATAACATCCACTACATTGGTTAAATTAACTGAAACCAATTCTCAGATAACACATTTAGCAGAAAACATTAAGGCAAGGAGAGCAGAAGCGTAGGGTGCCTAACAAGGGAAAATCCTATGCCAGATTTCTAATGCAAGCCAGAAGAACTGAAATGGAATGAAATAAAACACAGAGACATAAAAACATCACCGCAGCTTTAGATCAGGATCCAAATAAATGTGCTTGTCATATTAAGAGCAACACCAATCAGGTACAACATTTTCCAATAGCTTGAAATTCAGTTTTAAAACATACTCCTCAGCCTATCTTACAACTTTACACAGTAAGCATGCCTCAAGAGAAAGCTTGCAATTCTTAGATATCTCATCAACAACCTTACAATAATTTTCTCATGAGTTTTATAGCTGAAAGAGAGAAGAGGAGGTAGGTGACGAACTAAATGAAAAATTAAAACTTAGAAAAGAAATAAGGCCTGAAGCCCATTCTGTTTTAACTCCTATGCATTGATCTCTGGCATTCTTTGGGTGAACGAATGATCTTCGTGAGGCTTCATTAACTCCAGGTATGTCTCTGATGCATTCTGGTCTGCTGTACTCTGGAGTACCTTTGGTGAATAAACAAAAGGTAAATAAATGACTGAAAATTCCACCATACTTGTGAAACAAATGCTCTGATAGCTTGGGACTGTACTCAGGGCAGCACTTTCTTCAGGAACACGACATAGAATAAAAACAGTATGGGCACCCCATCCTTCCATGGAGAAAAACATTCTGCTGATGTAGAAAACCTGCTATTCATTAATTTCTATGTTCCGTATCCTCTGCGGGATCTATGATGTCTTCAAATAGGTACTTTTCTTGTAAAACACAGAGTTAAGGCTCAATGATCTTCATTTTCGTGCCTTGAACTCTCTGCCACTTCATTTATATCTCTGTCGGTGGAAACTTGCCACTGTATCAAAAATTTGTAATCATGGCGGCGTTTCACCTCTTGTACCCTACAAAAAACCCACAACTGTGTTAAGAAATCCATGCACAGAGGAGGTGGATGGTTACGGAGGACGGGGAAAATGGCAGCGCGGCGGTGGTGAAATGGTGGTTTTACATGAAATGATGGTGGAAAATTCTTTGAAATGGTGAAAACGGCGTATAATAGGGTTTTGGTGGAGAAACCCTTGACGACCGTTCAATTATAACCTGGAGGCGTAGATCAATGGCAGAGATCAATCCGTGGAATGGTCTATGAACATTGGGTGGGATAACATATGAAACATATGACTTTAATATAAAACCCAAAACTTTGGTTATGACGGAAATACGAAGAAATGCGGAGAAAAGCAGTGGAAGCGATTACATGTGGTGGGACCGGCGTGGCGGAGGGCGATTAGATCTGAGCCGTCAGATCGTTAGATCCAACGGACGGTCAGGATTAAGTCTGAGAATCGCAATCGCAATGGACGAGAGGGATGCACATTTATAATTTGCGATGCGATTGGAATGTGCGATGCGATTGGAAGGGAAAGCGATGACCGTTGGATCTACATGGGGATCGACGGTGGAGATGTGGATCGGGGGTTCGCAATCGAAGGGGACACAAAGGGGTGGCACCAAAAAACATCCGATTGCGATTGGGCAGAGACATGCGATAGCCGTTGGATCAGTGGGGAGATGGACGGCTAGGATCAGTTCGGAGCAATCGCAATCGGAGGGAAACAAGTGTGACACATTACGAACGTTCTGATTGCGATGGGGCGGGAAGTGCAATGACCGTCGGATCGCGGGTTAAATGGACGGTTGGGATCGGATCAGGAGATGGCGTGATCGAGAATCGGAGGGAGGGACTTGCAATCAATCGGAGGGGAAAGCGATCAACAGGGAGTGCGATTACGATCGGAAGAGAATTGCGATTGCGATGATCGGAAGGGAGCTGCGATCAATCACATCACAAACATTTGCGATGGGCCGATCGAGGGACTTAACATAAGCATTGCGATTACAAAGGTTTGCGATTAGCGCGGGCCGTTTGATCCCGATAACAGATCAACGGTGGATAACACATCATGGGACTTATAGAGTAGGTCAATCGCATCGGAGATTTTTCGGTGTAACAAAGGATTTTGCCCCTCCGATAACTTCCAATTGCGATTGGCACTTGAAGTCTAAGCGCTTGGTCTTAGCACTGGGTTATATGGGGAAAATTTTGTAAGGGGCTGGCGGGAAAGGGGCTAAGCCCTAACATAAGGTTAAAAAGTGGGTTTTTTAGCCCTTTAAATGGATTTTAAAGCCATAGGAGGGTAACGATAGGAGGACTAAGGGGAAATTTGGAAAAACAAAGGGCAAGGGTGGGATTTCATGGGGGTTTTGGGGAGATTTAGGAGAGTAAGGGGGGATTTAGGGGGAAAAAAGGGGACTTTGACAAAAGGGGAAAAGGGGTGAAATGAAGCATTCTGTAGAGGTAAAAGGGGCAGATAATGGCCTTTTTGGAGCATCATTCTTCATCAGTAAGGCTCATTGACATCATTACAACAGGGGGGAAAATAGTCAAAGGTAGGGAACATAAAAGGCTTCAAGGATGATGTGTTTTCAAGGGAAATGCATTTCTTGAAGGCTCATAAGACATTCTAGCCCCTTGCTTGCTT